>JAMQGT020010447.1:107500-123476 GCA_024447675.2 Pterophyllum scalare
GTTAAGCATTTGAAAGTGCTGCTGAAATTACTATTAAATTAATACTGAGACAAAAAAAACATACATAGCATGTTCAAATTTTATGCTAAAGTAAAGAGAAAGCTTTAGATATTACACTACTCAAATAGGGTATGAGCAAGGGAAGAGCCGCTGAAAATAAGAAGTATCCTTTATATTTCCCACTTAAAAAGGAAGAATTATGAGCATTATGATGCCTAAATTTCTGTCACCCTGTCATATGTACAATTTGACATGCAGCTGGGCTCAATCCCCTGCTAGGCAAATTGTTTGTTGTGCTGCGGTGGCCCTGACAAAACCAATCCATAACTAGATCCTGCTCTGAGGTATTCAGCCACTGGGATAAAAGGATGAATTTCTCTTTGGTTAAGTATGAGAGAGAAACAAAAACCCACATCTTTTTCCCTCCATTTATTTTTTACTGTTTTTGTTTTGTTTCATTTTTACTTGCAATGCCAGACCTTTGCTGTGGACGTTGTGCACTAGCTGAAAAAAAAGTTAAAATCCAAGTTTCACTAAGAAGATTACTTTTAAATGAACAAATCACTCATGAATGGCACCATGCTGTTTCCCAACTTTCCTGGCAATCTTCACTGCACTTTCAAAATAAATAATAATGAAATATGGCCAGAATGATGTAGCATGAAAGGAATCTACTGGCTCTCATAAGCATCTGTATTTAAGGCTGCAAGTTTGTGCAGAGTTCTGAGGCAAGTCAGGAACACTCAGCGGACCTAGTGATGCACAAATAAAAAAAAATCGTGTATCATGTAGTGAGTGAATGTATTTGAGTGCTGCGTATTGATTGTTTAAGTGAGTATGCAGTCATGAAACCTGTCCTGTCACATTATAGCATCAACAACCTTGCTCATAAGACATTTTGTACTCTGAGAAAGAAAACTGTTGACAAGAAGACAGTTTCTTTTTGCTTGAAGTGAGATTTTGTTTTCAGGTGTGAAGCTTCTTTGAGAATTATGTTTCCTGTGAAATGCAAGATGTTATCCCTGAGCTTTGAGAAAGAGTTGTGATGTCAGTTGGCTAAGTGAGTGTGCGTGTGCTTCAGTGGGAGTGAGAGACTGGCTGCAGGGTAATTTAAGTGTTCAGGTATAATGGTTGTCTTCCTGTGTCTGACCTTCAGAGCTACAGAGGTCAGCGCAGCCCTTTCACCACCTCTGTGCCTTTTTTCGGTCCTTTTTAAAAGGTAATTCTAGTTTATTACAGCTTGTGTATCGTGGTGAGACATCTGTTTCATTTATTTTATATTATTTTATATCTTACTCTAGGCAAAAGCAAAAGTGTTATATAAGAAATAACCTTTGTGTCACTGCATTTCTCTCTTTTTTTCTTCTTCTCCTTCTCCCTTATCAACTCCTGATGCGCTCATAAGGTATCCATCCTCTTTTCATTCATTCATCCCTCACACACGGCTGTTTCCAATTGGCTCATAGACATTCCTGAAATGCCAAGGCATCATTGTGTTGTGCAGTGTGTGCGTATATGTGTGGGCACGCACACCCGCTGCCCCTCTATTCACTCGCTCATGTTAAGAAACAGCTCTAAACCAGGGGACTGCTGAGAGAGAAAGAGTGGATGGAAGGATGAGAACAAAGATGGATACAGAAGGAAGGTAGAAAAGAAGCAAGAAACAGAAAAGAGAGCTCAGTGTTCACATAATCTGGGCGATTGTGTGAACTGGACTTAAAGTCCTGTTTAATGAAATAGCACCACAATAAGTGCACACACTTGCAAAATGCGCACAAGCACTTGCTTGTTTTTGTTAGTGTTTCCTTTTTTTAAATTACTTTGTTTTTGTATTGCTTTTGTTAGTGTGATTGCTGAAAGCACATGATGTTCGGATGACCCTTGACATTGCATGTGTGTTTGATTTGACATACTATTTAAGATTTGCCTATGAGCATGTAGCGAACATTTGTGGTTTCGGTATTATCTGCTGAAACTAGTAAAACTTTTATCCCCTTATAACCTAAGCTGGCTGCAAGTGTGCTGACTGGCACAACAAATACTGTTAAGTTTCATGCAGTTTTGCCACTAGGGGGAGTAATAGTAAAATTGCTTAAAGTTGCTGCTACAGTATTGTAAATGGTAGAAATGTGGTTCCACTTTCCACTGTAGAAGGGGTGAATCGAGCCCTGACTCTACAAGTCTGCGTGCTGAAGTATGTGAAGTGTGTGAATGCTAGACAGCGCTTAGGCATAGATAAAAGCAAAAGCATGAATGTGTCTGATTGGGTGAATGGGACTTTGAGTGAATGAGCACTTTGAGTGCTCAACTGAGTAGAAAGGCATTATATAAGAGCCACTTACCATTCACTTTCAAAATGTCAACCGAGTCAAGATTATAAACAGCCACCTTCAGCAGTTGCAAGCAAGCCGTCAGCGATCACACTGCAGTTTCTTCAGGAATTGTGCGTTCTAGTTTTAAATTTTCAGATCGAGAAGTTTTCAAAGACACCAAAAAAATGCCTTTGACTAAAAATGTGTACATGTAACCACTTGAAAGGAAACTAAACCGTTTACTAGTGGGTTGGAGATACTTTTTAAAATGTGCTAATCATAACTTCAGGCACACACAAACTTTTACTGGCAGTGCACATACAACACAGACAAACTCTATTTTTTTATACGCCTGCACTGTTGTGATTATGTTTATATAAAATTGCATATCCTCACTGCGCAGACGCAAATGGCAGTCACATGCACAATTTATCATAGCTTTTGGAACGACAGTTAAAAATATTACACCACAATTACATTACCGTTAGCCAAGACAGCTGGCCTGGACAAAAAGGCTCCACAACGTCTCTATGACTTTGTTCTACAGTTTTATTTACATTTCTTTTTCCTCCCGTGACACATGACTAAGCTAATCTAAAATGCAGTGAGACTGGCATTGGCAGGCTGACTCAAGCAGAGACCAAAGCCATCTGCCTAAACAAGTTATCCCATTCAGAGCGGCACAGACTCCAAGAGAATCTAGTTCTTTCCAACAGGATTTCTAAAAATGTGATTTTTAAACTGAAAGAGAATTTAGAAAGATGGATGGATAGGTAGTTGAATAGCTGGATTTGGTAGCTATTATAACAACATCAGTTTCTAGTTTGTCAAATTGATTCCAGCAAGGCGAAAATGGAATCAGGTAAAACATGAACGGGGAGTCTGACCTAGGAAGGCTGATAAAGTTGCAATTTTGTGTTTTTGTCAGGTCCACAAACTGCACTGTTTATTATAAAGTGAACGAATGGAGAAATTGCAAAAAGGGAAGAAAATGCATTCATCGTCGTTGTCATAGCAGGAGAATCCACTGCGAACATGGACACACACGGCACAAAGTGAAATGAATGTGGCATGCATATGAACACAAACACAAAGCAACAGGGAGGCTACCAACACAACCAAATAGCATTTACTACAGTGTCTGCAGCCTAGCAACCAGGCAACTGGATGTCATTGTCCCTCATCGCATTTCTGTGTTTGTGCGAGTGCTCCTGTGACAAAGATCCTCTTTTGCAAGATGTAGAATTTTTGTGCGACGGGTTTATAATAGTGGCAGAGAAGAAGAGAGAGAAACAACAACAAAGCTCATTGGCTGCTTGTCAATGTACTGAAAAAGCTACAGGAAACAATAATCAATTTTCTCTGAGGCTGACATCAGCTCACCGTTAAAACTTTAATTAGGTAATCCAATCCAGTCAAAATAGGAACTCTACATTGATTTATGGGTTTAGTACTTTGGCTCACAGTTTTTAAGCACAATTTTTACTTAATATTATTAATAACTAATGGGGTTACCTTTCAAGAACACATCTGTGTGCATTTCCACAACCTATTTCCATTAAAAAGTAACTTTACTTGCGTATGCACACATGTGGTGTGTGGTTCACGAGGCTAACAAAAAGCACCTTCAGAAACACGATTGATTTAGCAATTCAAACCAGATGATGAAAGCACACTAATTCAAATCACATTTATTCATGAGCGGTGTCCTGTGTGCCATTGGCTCAGGTGATATGTCACAGAGTGGTTCACATTAAACATGACAACCTGCGCAATGTAATTTTAATATCAATTATTGTTTTATTTGCTTTAATATTTATACTGTCTTTGTTCTACAGGTGTGTGATCTCTTGTTCTTTTAACTCTGTTTTTTATGGGATTCATTGAAAGCTTTTGATGTTGTAATATTATTGGAGAAATTGCAGCAGCCCTTTGTGAATGTGCATACATATGTGTTGCGTGTGTTTGTGTGTTTTTTTGTTTGTTTTGTTTGTTTTTAAGGGCACATTAGTATACTGTGATGAGAGAATGCTGTCTTGTGTCATCTCCTCTACATTTTCGTGTGCTGTCCCTTTATCTTAGAGGTGTTTCCTCTTTTACTTCCACGCATGTCAATCCATTTTTTCTCCTTCATCCTTCCCCCTCATGTCCTCGTTTCCCCTTCTGCCACTGTTCTATTGCAGACCCTGTTTCGTCCATCTGTTTTTAATTACATTGCCATTAAATGTAATGATAACAATTTGTTTTAACAATCTTCCAGATTTAAAAAGAAAGGCTCGAACCGCAAGTATTAAATCTTGGCTTAACAGTTCACATTTCAGTGAACCTAGAACTTAAAATTAGAGCCCGTGGTTGGGGCGGTATATCAACTGATAACGGAAAATATAAAAAGTAAAGAAGAAATGGGAGAAACTTCCTTCATGTTATGAGTGTTGATGTTGCGTAGGTTGTTCAACAGAGGGTGCTGCGCAACTTCCCTGTTGGCAACGCCACAAATTCAGGAACCAGCTGATCTGAAGAGTTTTTAAGCTGCATTTTCATAGTATCTTACTGAGGACTCATAAATAACTACACATAGCAAATCTGTTCATGTTTTGTGTGCCTGAAAGGAAAAAAATATATAAGTATATCATGGGGTATGTTGGATTTTTAAAGCACCAAAATATCGGTATCTAGTTTGTTTCTTCTACTGTTATAATCGCGTTATAGCTGTGTTAGCACCTCTCTCCTCGTACACATAAATCATAGGATTTAGAAGTTATTTATAATTAGTTGGCTCAGACACAATGGGCAGCATGGTGGTAAAGTGGTTCGTACTGTCACCTCACAGCAAGAAGGTCCTGGGTTTGAATCCATTGGGGCCTCCCTGATGCGATCGTCTTCTCCCTGTACCTGTGTGGGTTCTCTCCTTGTACTCCAGCTTCCTCCCAATTCAGTTCAATTCAATTTTATTTATATAGCGCCAAATCACAACAAACAGTCGCCTCAAGGCGCTTTGTATTGTGTGTAAAGACCCTACAATAACACAGAGAAAACCCAACAGTCAAAACGACCCCCTATGAGCAAGCACTTGGCAACGGTGGGAAGGAAAAACTCCCTTTTAACAGGAAGAAACCTCCAGCAGAACCAGGCTCAGGGAGGGGATCTGCTGCGACCGGTTGGGGCTGAGGGGAGAGAGACAGGACAAAAGACATGCTGTGGAAGAGAGGCAGAGATTAATAATAATGATTAAATACAGAGTGAAGTATAAACAAGTAAATAAAGGTGAATGAGAAGAAACAGTGCATTATGGGACCCCCCCCCTCAGCAGCCTAGGCCTATAGCAGCATAACTAAGGGGTGGTTCAGGGTCATCTGATCCAGGCTAACTATTAGCTTGATCAAAAAGGAAAGTTTTAAGCCTAATCTTGAAAATAGAGAAGGTGTCTGTCTCCCGAATCCAAGCTGGGAGCTGGTTCCACAGACGAGGGGCCTGAAAGCTGAAGGCTCTGCCTCCCATTCTACAATGTGCATGTCTCTACCACAGTCCAGAGACATGTTAACTGGCGATTCTAATTTGGCCAAAGGTGTGAATGTGGTTTTCTCTTGCTACCCACGACACAGAGTAAAATAATGCAAGTTTTATTAATACAAATTAAACAACAAATATCATTCATTAGATCAAAAAACAGAAACGGCTCCAGCAGCCTCTCTGTGTTAGCTCTGCAACAGACTGGAAACCTGTCCAGAGTGTACTCCACTTCATGCGCTAGGATAGCTGGGATGGCCCTTAGCTGTTGTGAATGGAGAGATGGTTGAGATAGCTTTCTCCCTCCTGACACGCCACACCTCAGCCCCCTTTGAAGAACCCTGCAGTAGGAACTGCCCTTTCAAGGTGTCTCAGTGGTAGTTTGATTGGCACCACTCACAAGTGGGAAACTGAACTAAATTAAAGGAACAAACACTCCAGAGTTCAAACAAACCACTACAAACATGGCTGGCATGAGCACACACACTTTTGCTCATCTTCTTTACACCTGGTCTCCCTTACCAATCCGCACAATTTCTGCCTTTCAACTTTCCTCTTGCTGCTTCTCTTTCCTCTAGCAGAGTAGAAGCTGTGTTTGCGATTTTAAAGGTTCTTAAAAAGCAGTTTTCACTGATTATGGATGAATGGCAACAGCCCCAATTCTGTGTGTGTGTGTGTGTGTGTGTGTGTGTGTGTGTGTGCGTGTGGGTGTGTGTGTGGACAATAGTGTGTGGTGATATCCTTCTGTTTAACATTGTGTTTCAAGACTTTGACTGAATCTCTCAGATGAGAAGCCAATTGATTGAGATGGCCCCAATTAGTCTCCACGATTAATTGAGTGTGATTGGATGTCGTCCATAGCACCTCATCATTAGACGTTATTGACAGGCTAATTAGTTGCCTTGGTGACCATTTAAACACAGTTGATTGTGTGTGACAGTGAAATGACCCCAGTGCAGCCAGTCACGCGTACATCTCGCTTGTGGGTGTGTGAGAGTATATGTGTTTGACCGACTACACCTTGAGGGAGCTGTTCAAGGGAATTTGCAATGATGTTGCAGTATCACAATTACAAATTGTGAAAAACTGAAACAGGATGCTTCTAGATTATATAAAATGCATACTATTGTGATTATTATCATTATTGTTACAGTCCCAAAGCCATAATAAGTGCACAACCAGAGAGAGAAAGTGCTGAGATAGCAAGAAAACAAGTGAAAAGTTTTTTGTTTTTTTTTCTTTTGGAAACCACGGCCATAGATTAATTACATCCACTCAGTAATTATAAGTGGTGAGAAAAACATTAAAACACAGTGGATAAATCACTCACAAACAAAAGTGGTACAGTTGATAGAGTAAGTCACTTTACATCTTTCTTCTGACCCAGGAAATGCCTGCAGAAGATGAGCTATCAAGACATTTCCATCTATTTCATCAGCTATGTAACTATTATTTAAATCACTGCAAAGAGTGACCTAGACTTATCTAGCACTGTGCACAGGTCTTAGACATTTTAGATGTTCAGCTCAGAGGTTTAGCTGTAGGAAGACTTATGATTGATCCCAAATTCATTCTGCAGCGTGATGAAATTAGCCCAGGCATACAGTCAGAGTCCTAAACAACTGTTTTCACCAAAGACAAGAACAAACAGTCCTGCAGATGGTATCAGTCCAACAGAGCTTCAGTGTAACTAGAACAGGCGCCGCTTTGATGTCAAGCCAGTCATACTGGAAATTTAGATGTAGATTTTATTATTTAATAATTTTCTTAAAGTGCTGGCTAATTAACTTTAAATCATGTTTTCAGTAACTGTACATAGTTCTGAAAACATATTAGAAGAAATTGACCATTGCATTAAAACAGAATGCAGAATACAGAATTCTAAATTAAAAGACAACTTTTTGTACACAATCTACAGCAGTTGAGGTTACACCATCCCAACATAAATCCTTTCAATAATAATTTTCCCAAAGTCTGTTTCTAAACATTATCAAGATGCTGCTGTTTGAAATATTCTATTTCTGCCCACATTATTCCAAGCAGGTAATGAGCCATCTTTTCAACATAAATCTGTGTAATTTTCTTTCTGACCACACCCAGGAAGCCATGGGCTAATAAAACATACAGCTGTTCTTCACAGGCTTCTCTACTGGGCAGCTCAGTATGTTCTGTGTCTGCACAGAACAGGTTAATGGCTCTTAAAGGGACCTTTAGGACACAAGTCTGCACATTACTGAAGAAAGAAACTGTTTGATTTCAGATCATTATTTTATCACTGACTTTATCTTATCCAATATTTATTACTATATATCAGATATAGCAAAGGTAAAAGACTGAAAAGTTGTGGGGAGAGTGAGGGAGTGGCAGATGAGTACATGGTTGGATAACTGTGGAAAAGAACCCTAATCTCAGAGGAGGTTAGAGCTGGTGTAACATCACGTTTTCTTGCCAACCTCTTTTATCCGTGTTTTGCTCTACCACTTTAATGTCCTCTGTGTCTCCGCACAGCATAAACACCACCACACCAGTCCCCCTACCACCCAATCCCTGCTGCTTCATTTTTCCATAATTCAATTTACTCCATAAACCCAAAATTCTGACAAATAAGAAAATAAATCACCTCTATTTTTTTCCTTTTTTTTTTTTTTTAATGTTACGTTTCAGTCACAGCAGTGAGTTTCACTGACACACTGAATTTAATCAGATGTTAACCCTGACCCAAAACACTGATTGAAGATATAAAAATTCACTTTTAATTTTGCCTGAGATTAAGTTTATAGAAACCTGATACTCTAAAACCTTGAAAAAAATCCATTTATGTGATTTTAATTAAACTTTTATTAAATTTAATTTGTGTTATTAAATATTTAAATATAGTACACCATAGAAACTAATTAAACTAAACTAAATGAAAACTAAACTAAAACTAAATAAATTAAAAACCTATCAAAAAATATGCTAGAGACATGGCTCAATTTTAACTGAGTAGCAGTAGCATTTTTAATTAAATGTTTGATCAAAAAGGAGTTATTCAATAAGGTAATGTGCAAGGCACAGCTGTATTGTATTTAAAAATTGTAATATGCATTAATCTAATTGTGATCCCTCTTCTTGGTGTGTTTCTTTTCATGGCTGCCTCAAATGTATACATGAAGATATTAGTTGACCACCTTCCCCTCTCTTCTCTCCTGTTTATTCTCTCTGTAGTTCCCCCTCGGGAGCCTACTGTCACCTGTAGGTCCAACACCTACCCTAAAGGTTTTTACTGCAGCTGGCACCAGCAGCATTCAACGTACATCCCCACTACCTTTGAAGTAGACGTACAGTAAGTGCATTTGTTGTGTGTCTCGATGTTTTGGGATGCAACCTGTGGATTTCTGAACATTATTTTATTTTATTTTTGCCATTATAATAATAGTAAGAGTGATTTATATTATTATTTTTTTTCCTTAGTCCAACAAGAGCAAACATTCCTTGGTTGTCTAGATTGGTTTTAACAGTTTAGTAGGGATCTGTCTCTGTCGAGTTCTCTTTGAAACTCCCAGAGTCCCACAGCTAACACCATGGCAGGTGCTTTCATTAAAGCTGTAACACTAATATTATTCTGTTTGAATAAAGATGAGGAGTGGGGCAAATCTAAAAAGACTCATAGAGAGATTAACATGTCTTTGGTGTCCAGGTAGGCCAAAGAGTAGCATGCAACCAGTGTACTGTTGAATTATGCTTTATTCAGCCTTTTATATACCATCACAAAGTCTTCTTAGCATCTTTTGTGTTAAGCATTCACGTATCCTTTAAGGAGGACTGTATCACTCATTCAGTCTTTAACCTGCAGCAGTTTTACCATCCATCCAGTTCAGGGTCGTAGGGAGCTGGAGCCCATCCCAGGTGTCATAGGGCACTCTGCACAAGTTGCCAATCTGTCGCAGGGCTAGCACATGAAGACAGATAACCGTTCATACTCACATTCACACCTGTGATCAATTTGCACATTTTTTTGACCAATAGTAAAACAGGCTTCATCTGTGTAAAAAGTGTCATCAGCACTTTTACTACAGTATTAACACCTAGGAAGCCATGTGCTTCCAATTTAGATGGTTAAAATCCCGAATGTGTGTCTGCATTTCCACATTAGTCTGTAAGAATTCCCTTTAAGCAGAAAACATGCAACAGCTGTCCCTTTTCCCTACTCTCACTTTTTTCCTCTTTAGATATAACCAGCGTTCACTGGAAGTGATGAAAGACTCGGTCCACAAGAACCGCTGCCATGTACGCTTTCCAGAGGTCTTCTCCAGCATCCCCTACAAAGTTAATGTAACAGCAATCAATGCCCTGGGGAAAGCTTCTGCCACTGTCTCCTTTGAGGAGTCCAATATAGGTATGACATGTCTTTGTGTTATGGTTTTTACTGTATGTTATGCTTTGTGGTCTGTGTCTTGTTCTCTTTTCCTATTCCTTCACTCTGTTGTGTCTGAAAGCACTCACAAGGTCTCGCATGTTGACCACATGTGATTCAAAATGAATTACAGGCTTTTCACTGCAGTTACACAGTGAAGAAACACTTATGCCTTCCTATTAAGTTTTGCTCCCAATTAAAGAGTTCCATTTAGGCTGTGAATTCAAAGAGTTTAAATGGAACCCACACTGACATTTTGAAAATCTTACAAGTATTTACTCCTAAATCATTCAGCTTGCAAAACGTTACCACTTTTTCATTAAAATCATTATCTGCTCATAGTTCAGGGACAAATCTAATTTTTTTTTTCCCACAAAGATTGACAGGTATTTGGCAAAGGAAAAACAGAATTAAAATACAGAGTGTGAAAGGCATTTCTTTGAGTATGCCAACCACTGAGCAATGTTAATGCATTTGTTTGCCCACAGATGAGTGATTTCATTCACTTCTGGTTCCCTTTGGAGATTTGTTGCACACACAGCAATGCTTGGTGCCAGGAAGACATAGAAAATTGAAATTTCAATGGCCAAATAAATGTCACCCAGCTGATAGGGGAGAGTGTGCAGCTTTTTTTTTTCTTTCACCAACAGCATAGTCCATTAGTGAGAAACCCACTGACTGCGCACCCGTGTCATTACCAAAGGCACCAGATAGTAAACAATCGACCTCTGAACCTTTTCTGCAGCAAACAGTGTTTAATTGAGGTTTGGACAGGATGTGACAGTCACAAATCAATGGTCTGGTTTCCCACTTTCCCTCAGCCAAAACACCATCTGCTATATCAGCACATTTTAGTCAGTTTTAATCAAAAAGAAAATCAGCCATAAATGTCCTCCGTTGGTGGATTTTTTTTTCTTTCTATTAAAATCTTCATGATTACGTGGCAAGCAGTTTAAAAATGAAGTTTCGATTCTGAAGTTTTCCTTCAGTTAGTCTATCGAAGGCCACATAATAACAGCAACGCTCTTGAAATTCACAAGCAGCTCTGACTGGAAAGCAGCGAAGAGGAGAAATTCATTTTAAAGAAGGAATGAAGAGTAGTTTGATAGATAAGGGAAGTGCTGCCAGCAGTCCTCAGCTCTATTGCATTGCTTAGGGTGATATGGGTGTGCATGGTGCATAAACACACACAGACACCAATGGGGCTGTGAGCGATTGTGTGGAGTGCCGGTTGAGAGGGTTAGGTATTGAAAAAAGAAAGAGCGAGAGAGAGAGAGAAAGAAAAGAAAGGCTGTGTGTGTGTGTGTGTGTGTGTGTGTGTGTATACACATAAGTAACCAAATGAGGTAGTGACATGCTCTGCCAGGCCCCGGACACGGGACTCATGAAAATGCTAATGGTAGACGGATTAGTGCTTTGGCTGAGGAAATATCCCTCAACTATTGGTCATAGAAAAAATACCCCACTGCAAAATACCATTTAACTCTTCCTTCTCTTCATTTCCTCTAAAGCCATCTTGTAACTTTGCAGTTCTTTCCCCCTGCATTTCCTTCCTCTTTTAATTCCTTGATCCCTGTGTTCTCTGCTTTGCTCTCTCCTTCTCTTTTGCTGTTACTGGACAGTATTTGTGTGTTTTAATCCATGCTTTTGGTTTGTTTTTAAGGCTAAAAACTTACTAACTTCTATTTTGCTGACAGCTGCATATAACTACTGTAGCTTTACATACTCTGGTCTGAATAAACTAAAGGTTGCTTCTTTTGAACTGTAGATTTCTGTGCTGTCACTTGCTTTCCCTCCAGGATGACTGATACAGCTGTCATTGATCCCAAAGAGAAGCAGTGGCTATGGAAACTTTTTGTCATTGACACTAGAAAACAAGCCCAATCCTGTGCAAAGTTGCAAAGTTTGCAAAGTTGCTAGTTAAAAGGCCAAAACTTCTAACAAAGTATGTTTTGAAACTTACCCCTCCTGTCTCTCCTCACCTCATCTGCTCTTCGTTCCTGCATTGTTAAAAGTCTTTCTTATGCCATTCTACGATGTAAGTCACATTCATTTTCAGGGACAACGAGGCAGATCGTAAATAAATAAAACAATTTCATGCTTCCTGGTTCACTTCTGAATTCTGAGCGGGAGTAAGACGATTCTCAACTGTCCTTGTTCATCCGACCAAAGCTGGGATGGAATTAGATGAGATGAGATGTGTGCGCTTGCATGTGTGTCCCTACATGTGTGTGCTGTGGGTGAAGTTACAAAGAGAACACTCAAGGAAGCTCCACGCTCATCAAATGATAACTTAAAGCTTTCTAGTGCCAAGATGATCAAACGCTAACTGATCTCGCCTAACTTTAAAGGCTTCTACAGTTAAAGTATTTTCACTTACAACAAAGAACTTTTTTTTTCTGGCAGTTCTGACAGCAGCCCACCTGAGCACCTGCTGTCATTCAGCTTTACTACATTACTCATCCAATGAGATAAAAGACAATGTGTTGTAACCTAATTCCAGCAGGTCAGAGTAGCTGCAGCAGCTTTTCAACTGAAATTATTTGTTACCTGTGTCATGCTTTGAATAATTTCTTAAAAGAAAGAGGAGTGATCATTCAGGTGTGTTAACGTGATAGTTTGTGGGGGTTACAGTAGCCAGCCAGGTGCCAGAAGTAACCAGTCAAAGTAGATTTCAATCAGTAACAGTAAACAGGTTAAAGGGAGCAGGTAGAGGTTTCAAGACTGTGTTCTCCAAATTATCAAGTCTGACCCCCTTTTGTCTTCAGAACGCTTCTTGGCATGGATTTAACAAGGTGTTGGAAATATTCCTCAGAGTTTTTTGCTCATATTGACATGAAAGCGTCACACAGTTGCTGCTGACTTGTTGGCTGCACATCTATAATGTAAATCTCCTGTTTCACCGCATCCCAAAGGTGCTCAGTTGGATTGAGATCTGGTGACTGTGGAGGCCATTTGAGTAACGCAAACTTGTCATGTTCAAGAAATCAGTTTGAGACGATTTGAGATTCGTGACAATCCTGCGTACACTGTGGTCAAGGAGGGATGGACATCCTCAGCAACAGTACTCAGGTAGACAATGCGCAGTTAGTAATGAGGGGCCCTAGGTGTACAAGAAATGTCCCACACCATTACACCACCAGCAGGAACCTAAATTGTTGATATAAGGCAGGATGGATCCATGCTTTCGTGTTTAGGCCAAATTCCAAGCCTACCATCCGGTGGTCACAACAGAAATCAAGTGTCATCAGACCAGGCAACTTGTTTCCAATCTTCTGTTGTCCAATTTTGGTGAGTCACTGCAAATTGTAGCCCTAGTTTTCTGTTTTTAGCTGACAGGAGTGGCACCCAGTTCGGGATTCGGCACATTGTGCATTTAGAGATGCCCTTCTGGATGTCTTGGCTGTAACTAGTGGTTATTTGAGTTACTGTTGCCTTCCCATCGACTCCAAGCGTTCTGGTCATTTTCCTCTTACCGCAACAACAAGGCATTTTTGTCCAGATAACTGATGCTCACTGGATACTTTCTGTTTTTGGACCTTCTGTTTGTTTGTTTTCTTCTCTGTAATCCCTACAGATGGTTGGTTGGGGAAAATCCCAGTAGATTATTTCTGTGGTTTCTGAAATACCCAAACCAGACCATCTGGTACTGTACCATCAACCATGCCACGTTCAAAGTCACTTAAATCACCTTTCTTCCTCGTTCTGGTGCTCAGTTTGAACTTTGGCAAGTCATCTTACCATGTCTACATGCATTAATGAGCAGCTGAACAGGTGTACTTAATGGAGAGGCTGTTGAGTATAGTTATAGCTGCCTATTTTGAAATGGCTTTGTCTCAAACACAACAGAGGAATCCACAGCACAAGTGGGAGATTGCTGTATCCCAATTTGACAGCTGTTAATTTTATTTTTTTTTCGGGGAGGGGGGATGCTGACAAACTCTGCCATTGACTATCTTTATTACAACTGTGTATGGCACTACTATTTCACTATAGCAGTGAGTTCCTTGCACAGAAGAGGTTGTTGAGGAATGATTATGCATGTAATTGTTATTGTGCCGTATAAGAGTAAAAATTAGTGAAACTGATTAGTGCCGGTTGTTTTCTTTTGGTTCTGGCAGAAGCGTCTTTATGGGATTCCACTCACAGAAAAAGCAAACAACTATACAGCAATATGAATTTATATTGTATGGAAACAAAACAAAATAATAAGGCAGCATTTGTAGAATTTTTTACTTTTTTATGCCTAAATGGACCAGAGTTGAATTTGTGTGTCAGATAAACTTTCAGCAGCTTTTTTTTTTTTTTGCGTGTTCCTCTGCCTACGCCAGTTTCCTTTCTTCAGCAGATAGTGGACCTAATGTAAATACAGTTAGGGGAAAAATCTGATTTTTAATGTCTCTAGTATACCAACAAAAGGAGGAAGGGACTGCAGTGACTGTGCAATATGAGACTAAAACAAAGACAGAGGGACAGTAATGTGGACACATATGAAAGAATAAAGCTATGGTAGGCGTGACAGATGTTTTCAGGCCATGCACAGACATATGCGACAATGGGATGTCATAGCATTCTTTCTTCTTTCTTTTTTACTTATGTTGCTATATCTTTTAATCTTTACCATGACATTGTTCATTTTAACTTCATACTTATTCTGGTCATGTGTCTGACCTTTTTTTTTTCTTGTATTAGCATTGCACAAATCTAAATCTGCATATGTATGGGTCAGTAATGTCCAAACTTACATTGTCTCGGCAGATTTCACACCCTTCTTTTAAGTGTGAATCCTTTCTTTCTTTTATCTCTATTATAAAAAGCAGCTCTTTGTCAGGCCCCAGATGCTATCACAGAGGTTATCAAAGTGAAGGATGTGTTCATTACTCATGCAACACAAAGCTAATAGTATATGTTTCAGGTCAGATGGATACTTTAAAAACCTAAGGGATCGCCCCACCCAGACATATTTCTTGCTGTTTTGTTCTGTGCTTGCACATGTTTTTCCTCTATTAGGTGCTGCTGAACAAAGAGAATTTATTCTCTCTGGTCTCCACTGACTTTACATTGCTCTCACTTTGCCAGAATGCAATTTTCTTTTTCTCTCCTTTTTTTTTTTTTTGTTTGTGTGTGCTTCTCTATTTTATATTTTTACACAAGTAATTGAAAGTCACAAACAGATTGCTAACATCTCTTTCTCACGGGAGAAAGCTGTCTGCTGGTATGTGTCAGTAACTGTCTTTCATATTTTTTTACTCATTAATTGTCTGCTGCCTGTTTATGAGTCTTCATATGCACGCATTGCTTTTTATCCACATTGCTTTGATCCTCTGCTACTGCCTGTGTGTTATCAGACATTGAGATTATTACCATGCTTATCCATTTGTTTGAGTGCTGCTATGTGCGCGTCTACATAGGAAAGGGTTTCATGTAGCGTAAGTGGCAGGCCGGTGTGTTCCCTTGTGGGAGTGATCTAACAAAGACTGGGTCATTCAATATCATCTGAAAAGCTTTCAATTGAATTCTCTCAATCTCTCTGTCTTGGTGTGTTTCTCAGTGGACAGGTATTCAGACACACATGCCTTTTCATTGGGGAGTGATGGCTTCTCGTCTTCTGTCTTGCCACAGTTACCTCAGACATTTTTCAACTGAAATAATTTTTTTTTTCCAAAACTTTTTTTTTCTCTCCAGTTCAGCCTTATCCCAGGTCAAATTTTTTTCACCTAAGAATAAGCAATACGTAACTGAACCAAGAAGAGGACATAAC
>JAMQGT020010448.1:0-16583 GCA_024447675.2 Pterophyllum scalare
AAAACACTGCAGCGAGTCCAGTGTGCTCTAAAGTTTGAGGGACTCGCTACGTTCCAGCTGGCGTCACCGGCATAATTTTATAGCACTTTTAAAATAATGAAATCAAGAATCACTTCACAATATTAAAATACAAAAACATGGATGAAACAATAAGAAGTTACTATATGAAAAAGGACAAAATGCAAATAAAATATAAAATAAACATGAGAGTGTAAGAAAAGGGAAGAAATTAAAATATCAAAAAACATAAAAACTGAGTCAGACTGAGCACACATTTTATTATTCTTTATAATGACATTATTCACATTCCTGTGGAGCTTTTTTTTTTTTAATCTCATGCTGAGTTTGGACTTCCACACTGTGTGGTGAAATGGGCTAGCTAGAAAGATAAACAGCTGGAGTAAACACAGGATAACCCCAATGAAAGTACAGTGATGCTTGATTCTACAGTGTTCAGCTCTTTGCAGCATTGTGACAACAATCTGTCAGCTTTGAGAAACATTTAAAAACCATCTCATATCTCCAGTTTTAAACAAAGTACAGTGTTAGCAGCACTGTGTAATCAACTTACTAGCTCACAGAAGTGTTTACTTGAAACATGAATACACGTATGCACGCACACACATAGATACACACAAAATCAGTACCTTGCTTTCGTGACCACCCAGACAGTAAATGAACCCAGGGTTCACAATTACGCTGCTACTTGTTTTCCCAATGGGACATTTCCTGTGCTTACTTCCTGTATGAATAAGACTTACCCATCCCTCTGTCCTGCCTACATCTAGCCCATCTTTCTTTTTCATAAGCCTTATCTTTGTCCTCTCAGAGAGTGCACAAAAGAGTGCTTCATAACATATATAACAGATGGTATAATGTAGATGGTAAGAGAAGAAGGGGAGTGCACTGCAGAACGCCTTTGAGTTGCTCCATCTGACATGCTGTAAAAGAGAAGCTTGTTATTTTCATGTAAATGGTTTGGTAGGAAATCATTGTGCTCTCTGCTACAGCAGGTCAGTTACACAACCAATACAGGATGTGCATCATGCGTCCAAGCATTCGCAGCCTTGGGAGCAGGACACTGAGCAGGACAATCAATTATATATTTACTGTTAACGCTCATATGTTTTTTAAAAAAATGATGTGCTTCACATCATTTAAAACACACACAAAAAACCTTGATTACATGTTGGCATCTTACAGCTGTTATGGCAGAGGGAGTGAAAAGCTGGAAAGGTTTGAGAGGAGCGGAACTTAGCCACTGTGAACACAGGACTTCACTGAACTGTTCACGGAGCGAGCTAAGTCCTTCACCTCCACCAAACTCATGCTGAAGGCATCCGGCAAATGTTTGCCTGGCATATAAATTCCATTAATCACAAAGCATCGATTTTGCACTTCAGTAAGCTTTATAGGTTTTCACTTTCAGACAGAACCAGACTAACCACATTTTCACTTTAGCTAACTTAAGATATTAAAGGAGCATCACAACAGTACACTTAGAGGAAGTTACAAAGATTAATTTATTTTTTCTGTCTGCCAGGATTCGTCTAAGGATTAGAGCAGTGAGCTGAGCTAACGTCGATGTTGCGAGCAGCCATCAGGTGTTGGAGACTTGCATGGGTTTCAGCTGTAGCTGGTTGGAAATCCCTGGCAATGTGATTTACATTATATCACAACCAAATCACTCTGCCAGGAATCCCTCCAGCAAAACCAACCATTCGGTATCCTGTGTGCAAAGACAGAAGCTGACGAGGAAAAGGGTTCAAGAAAACAAAACAAAAAAATGGATGTATGTAATGGTGAAAAAGAGAAGGTTGCAGGTGAGGCCAGAGAGGAAAAAAAAGCACAGACCACAGGTGTCTATCTGAGTACACATCAGCATGGCAGAGAACATTTACTCCTTCATCACTATGTAATTATGGCACACACACTTTTAAATGGTCACACATACACACCCACACGTTATATTTGTGTTGTGTGGGGTGGGCGATGGGGTTTTCTTTCACTGATGCACCTGGACAAACATCTGCATTGTAAATCTATAGGCTCTGAGTCATTGTAGGCACTCGCGCAGGTGGGCCATGCACTGGGAGATGGAGTGTGTCTGTTTTGGAGCTGAGCAGGACCGCGCTGGTTATATTTCTACCCTCTGACATACAGCAATCACCCAAACCCACAGAATAGCCACATTATGCTTCTGGCATGCCATGCATGATAAAAAATTTTAAACACTGAATTTCTGTCAGGTTTGGGGTATGCAGTATGAAAACAGCAAGCCCTCCAAGGTGAAGTAAAGAACTTCGCTTTGATTAGGGTTGACTAAAGACATGACTATGAAGAGACTGGAAACAAACAGCAGTCCCACAAGGCAGGATAACTGTTCATATCCTGGCTATGAAAGTGAATATACAGACATACAAACAGAGTAATTGTTTTACCGAGAAAGAATAGTCCATTCTCCTATTAAATAAAACCATTTTCAAACCATCAATATTCTGCTGTAATTACATTATTACTTTATCAAAATTACTTTTTACATGAGCACTGAAGTAGCCATCCTACATTATAATTTTCTTATTACCTCAGTACTCAGTACTTGTGGGTCAGACCACACCCATAAGAAAAATCCATAACCTCTGTTGTGCAACTTTGTCTTTTGGTTTTCACAATGTGATTTTTTTTTTTTTTTACTGGCAGATTCCTGCATTTGTCTCTGCAAATGTGCAGTAACACTAACAAAGATGAGGAGTGAGCTGGTGAAGAAAGACGAGACTTTTTCTCCATAACAATTTTAAGCAGCAGAATGCATCTATGTAATTAGGCACATTCAAATAAGCATACTGTACTCTCTGAAATACAATGTGAGACAAACTTTCCCCATTGCTTATATTCCTGATTATAGTAATACAATTAAAACCACAGCCTTTTATCCACATACCAGAGAACATAAGGAGGCAGAAAATGTGACTTGACTACTGGGAAACACTGTTGACTACTGGGAAAACTGCTTCCTAATTTTGCATCTAAGAAACAGGAGTAAATATGGCACATGTGGCTGGCTTTTCCAAATATTTATCTCAACACAGTGTTTGATAGAAGAGGAAATATGAATAACCAACCCAGAGTAAACAACAGCCTTCCTGTCTGTCCGACACTGATATTCTCAGTTAAATGTTTCTGTGCCTCCTGGCCATAACTTTTTGAACTGTTAATACAAAAGTATTAAAAAAAAATTAGAGTTTTCTGTTAAATGTGTAGAGCCTGCATCTGTCTGGGAAGGGGTGTGTGAAGGCACAACTATCACACACTAGAGTCAGCACATTGGCCTACAAGTAAGGAATAGTTTGAACACTCTTTAAGCTCTAAAGCTGCTATAATCAATATTTCTATATTTGCAGTGGATAAAACTACAATGGTTCCACAATGTCAAATTATTAAATTATCATCACCTAACTGTGTGGTATCACACATTCAGAGCCATCAATTTTCAGCCAAAAATAAATGAATACATGAAAAATACCCCCCCCCAAAAAAGAAAAAAAAAACCAGAGGTGAAAAATCTTTCTGTACACTAGCTTGACAGCAGTTAACGTTTTACATACAGACTCCATGGTGTCGGTGTCAGAGTCAAAATCCCTGTTTCCCTCCATGTGTGGAGGAGCCACGAACCCAAACCCAACCTCTGGAGGTCAGAAGCCTGGATAAATGGGAGGGTTGTGTCAGGAAGGGCATCTGGCCAAATCAAAACATATGGATCCATCCGGGTCGTGATGACCCTTTGGGAAATCAGAGGGTAGGATTTAGTTGCCTCAGGAGTTGGTGGCGACCAAAACAGAGCTAAAAGGCTTTGTTTGGCAGATAATTCCAATTCTGCATCGACTGGAAGTGATACACAGCGACCGGATATCATATAAGTGAATGACATTTGGCAATTTCAAGCAACTAATCAGGGGACCTGAGGTACATTTTTTTTCTCAACTTCTGGGTAAGTGAGATGACATATGACCCGGTAGTCAGTATAACAGAGGATTACCTAGGCAGCCAGAGCCTGGAATGCAGCTCAGATTCACTACATCAACTCAGGCGATGGTACGTCACCACTGTGTTAAAAGCTTTTTGTAGTCCCCAAAGTGAGATGAGGTTTAGTTGCTTTACCCTTTTGCTAATAGTTGCCTTATTTTGGACTTCTGTGTCACAGTGGTTCTCAACTCTGTCTCAAACTTTTGTATACCCTGTTGTGTTTATCTGGATTCACAGCTAGCTGACAGAAACAGCCCTGAGCTAGTCTGTTACTGGGCTCGACTCTGACAACCAGTCATGGTAACTCGATAGCTCGGTGCTGTCTGCCTTTCTCCATCCATATTTCTGTCTCCCTCACATGATTTCCATCTGTCAACCACCAACCTAGAGTTGGATTTTTGGATAGTGATGTGCTCTAATGCAGAACTACTGAATTAATGATAGCAAAAGTGACAAACCTGCACATAGGGGCAGTTACAGGAGCCTCTATGTGAGAGTTTCATCTGCAGCATTTTTGGGAACACTAAATAATCAAAACTGACACTACTAAAGTTAGGCACAGGATGTGGAGGAAAAATAAAAAAAGGCAAAAATTCTAATTACCCCTGATTTTGACTTCTAAGGGGTTGATCACATGTCTCCAAAGATATGCTCACATGACAACAGTGAAACAGAATCTAACATTTCAGCCAGTATAAAACTTGTTCACTCCTTGCTTGTGGCTGCCCTTCAGCTATGGGTGTTTGACAGCTAAATGAGCAACAATTGGCTTGGCCAGGCTCCAGACCGCCTGAGCTACTCAATAACAGCAGGAAGAACGTACATGACTAATGCCCTCCTCTCAGATTTCACACTCCTTTTATTTTTTGTTCTTTCTCATTTTCCACCCATCATTGTTCCACAGCTAAGACTGCACTGGCAAGTGCTGTTCATTGCAGCACATTTGGCTGTTTTTCTAAGTGAAAAATCCCAGAAGATGTAACAATAAATGAATGAGCTTAAGAATCATGTGTATGTCTGTCACTGTATGACAGAGTAATCCTGACAGGAGCTCCTGATTTTTGACCAGTGAAAACTGCTTCATAGATTGAAGGAAGTCATCTCATGACAATTAAAACCATTTTTTGAGCAGCTGCGCTGAAGATGTTTCATTCCATTTGTAATGCTACAATAACATGCCGCTCTCAGCAGGGCCCGAAGCTCATCTGCCGAGCTATCTTTGCAGAATATAAGTACTGAAGCCCCATATCCACAAGTGTCGGCATGTTCTTTAGAATGACAGGTATAAAGTTTGCTGAAAATTGCTTTTTCTCACCATCATTTTATCAGGTGGAAAAGTATGCTCGAAACACGGACTGCTGCTATGGCTATGCTGAAAGCGCATCCATTTCCTGGCTGCCACCTCAATCTTTTGATGCATTAACCCAACACTCAACACATAGATGGACCTCATATATGAGAGCTCTCGCTGAATGCCGAACAATCTTTGCTCCTCTAACCTTACCTTTGCTCTCTGGAGAGCTACTAGCCAGAGCCATTCTCTTGTGATTATCCCGTGATTTTAACAGCCTCAGCTGTGCTGTATTTTGGCTAGACACTTTTTCTGGGACCAGGCCAAGGGCACACATGATTGGTTGGGGTCTGTCTGGGGCTTGCACATGGTTGATTTATCCTAGTTTGACCCGAAGCATTCAGTATCCTGCACCAAAGAAAAAAATAACAGCAGCTGCTGGACATTTGGATCATCAGTTCTGGCACTTTGCTCGTAATGTTCAAAGGTTTGGATGAGACCTCAGTAAGTCATTCGCTTGTCAACATCTTAAGGTGGCTTAATACCAGAACCACAAGCGGTAATGCAGCAGTGCCTGTGTCAGTGTGGACAAAGGCGGCACTGCATTTTTGTAAACCTATAGGAGGGGTTTCCTGAGCCAGCAGTGCAGTTGACTTTATGCTTGTGGTGGCTTGAAGAGGGGCAGAACAGAAAGCCAGGCAGACACACAAAGAGGGAAAAGAGGAAAGTCAGAGTGAGGAGACAGTGAAACTTTGACAAGGCAGAACAGCTTTAGCGACTGAGGGGTTTAACTTCTGATGGCCTTTAACTGATTTTTCACAGCAGATTTGTACTTATGATATTCAGAGCCTGGAGCCCAGATGCAGCATCCAAGACTTTTTTAGTCAGTCGAGCCTAAAATAACCTAAAGTAGTTTTGTTTGGGGTGATATTTACATATCAGCCAAAGAAAATGTCAGATTCAACTCTGACTTTAAAGGTTTCTTTTACATGACATTCAAGTGGTTCCACACTTTTTTTGCTTGACATTTCTTTATTAATTGCCTGGAGCTATTTTCAATAATCATTTTTTTGTAAACTAACCATTCCACCCTTTGTGAAATAATGAAATACTTTTATCCGTCTATTTTTGACTTTGCCAAAGCAATAACTTTGTGATGATGATAGAATTCAGTAGAATAAAATACCTAGAGATGGTCTTTGATCTTTTATGTTTTGCAGGCCACAAAAAAAAAAGTTTTTTCTTCCCTGTGCTCATTATAAGTAATTTAACTCAAAAGATGAGAGAAACTAGGACATAATTACTTTACAATTAAATGCATATTTGAAAGCTCCTCTGCAAGTCATTTGAAAACTTTTACATCAAAATGTAACCTGTATATATTTTTCCACATAAAGTGAATTGTCGACACGTGTAAAACAAAATAATAATAATAATAAAAATCTCTAAAACTAAGGATAATTACAAGTCATAAGATGGTTTACGTTTGCCTGTAAAATAAATCAACACAAAATAATTAGGCTGAGGTTTGGGCACAGCAGCCAAATCACTTCTGCAGAAATTCCGCGCCCACTAAATCTCTTACAGACCAACGTCGCAGAAAATCTGGAGGCTAAATAGCCTTTAAAGAGTCCTTAACTTTATTTACCTCCCAAGATGCCAACAGGGAAATGCAGGGTTTTGGAGCCCTCTGTGGACTTCAGGCCTCAGAGGGGCCTCCAAATTACTGTTTTTGGCACTCGGAACTAAACAGACCCTTTAACTCATTAAGACCTATATACCACAGCAGAATACTCATATTTAAATACATCACTTAGTTTTTTCTGTGATTGCAAGCAACTTAGAGCTGCAGCAGCAGTTAATGCCAATATTGATTTATCTGTGTTTATTTTTTAAATAATAAAACAGTGAATTAATGACTATCTAATGCATCCATAAATTATTAAATCAATATCTTGGTTCTATAGCCTGTCTAAAAGCTAACAATATCTAGATAGATTGCAATGACATAAATTGAAAAGAAACCTGCGAACCCTCATAGAGGTTCAAACTTGAAAAGGTTTGTAGCCTTAACGATTCTTTGACGTTACATGATTAATTTTTCCGGTCACGATCAAACTTGAAAATGACCAAGATGTTTACTTTCTTTTAATTCCAACTGTATCTATTATGGTTCATTGACAGTTTAGTTTATAATTTTAACAATTTCAACAAAACAATTATAAATTAATAAATGATACCAGATGCTTAATTGCTGTGGTGTGAACCTCTGTTCAGAACCATCTTCACAAACTAGAAGTTAAATGTGTTGTTAAACAGCAGTTGTGTGTTTCCTCTGTTACGATGTGATAATTGATGAGAAGATTAAAACTCTTGAAAGCGCTGACCTTAAAAATCCCGACAGAAAACCCATGAACTCAAACAGTTAAGTGCATGCCTCGGCCCCCGCCCCAACCAACCACACACACACACACACACACACACACACACACATGCAAGTCAGAAATCCACGCTGCCAAAGACAAAATTAATTCTTCAGTAGGGGATGTCTGCAGTCAACCTGCAGCAAGCGTGCAGTCCCCACTGAAGAAACCTCACGAGACCATCCTTGAGCCAAGCAGCAGCATCAATCATAGTTTCCCACACATAAATGAAGGTATAGGGAGTTTATGGGCCTTGGAAAAATGCAATAAAAAAGGCTTTCTGTGAATGCAGCCATCTGTGGAACCTTTAAAAGAACTTCCTGTAAACAAGACTGAGGAGAACAAATCCTCTCACACTCTTCCAGTGCTGCCTAGTATTAGCCTTTCATCTTTGTTTTCCTCCATTTTTTTCCCTTGCTTTTCTATGCTTTCAGCCTAGAACTGACTTTTGACTTCAAACTTTCTTTCCGTCTGTCACTTTATCCAGTCTGTGTCAAAACAGCTCTGTAGTCTCCCTCACTCGCCATTATTTTCTTCTGTGGCCTGTTTTGACAGCACCCCGTGGAGCTTCTTTTTCCACAGACATGTTAAATCAGGGATGAGTTTTTTACCTTATTATAGCATGTTGCCAAATTTGGGAAATCCTTAATGATGTTTTATATAAATTACAAGTAGAGTAGAGCACTATAAAGCCAAAATTCAGAAGATGAAGTTTATTTTACTGCACCTAGATTTCTCCCAGACCTTTTTTTTTGTCTTGATGGATATTTGTAGATATTTGTCTAAGCGTGACACTATTTCTAACAGAACTCGGTCTTTATAAACAAGATGATCAATAAAACCACTTCTTTTGTGAGCGTTTTCCTGGTTTTCACTGTACACATGAAATATTAGACCAATAACATCCAATAAGCAAGGCCTGGACACCGTCACAGTGAACTCTGTGTGTGCCTTATTTGAGCCGGTGCTGATGTAAAGCAGTTTTACAACAGCACTGTAGTTCAAGTTTTTTCCTGTAATTTTCTCTGCTTCTCGTAGATTAAAATATCATTAATTCTTTTTGTGTACTACTGCGGCTGCACAACTGATGTTTTTGTTGTTTTAAAAGCATTAGTTTTATAAGTTTCAGCTGTGATTATTAGGCTGATGCTTCACTGCTGGCATAGAGACAAGTTAAAAAGTGTATTTCTTGTATTTTGAAATAAGCATGTGTGAAATATTATGCAAATTAAAAGCAAAATCATTCCAAAAACAGCTGCAGACGCTTAAAGTACTGACTTATTTCCGACGTATTTTCGTGTCAACAGCAATTTGTCACAGTGACATGCTACTGCTCTTAGCAGTGCTTTGTTCAGTGGTCGGCTTTTTTTTTTTTATGAGAAGTTAAACCAACTCTGGACTATTTCAGCACCTCCCCCTGACACAGACTGAGGCAGGTGTTTTCCTTTTTTTTTAGTCAGTGTTTGAAATGTTTTACCATAGTTTTCTGGACAATATCAGTTTGATTTTACAGCTTGCTGAGGAAACCCAGATAGGCTGGTAAAGAACCCGGGTATGCAGTGAGCTGGGGCCTGTGTGTGTGTGTGTGTGTGTGTGTGTGTGTGTGTGTGTGTGTGTGTGTGTGTGTGTTTGCAACTGCAAAGTGATGTCAGGTGGAAAAGCCTGGCTACTTCCTCCGTATGTGCCAACATTTAACGTATGGAGAGGAGGAAGGAAGAGAGAATGAGAAGAACGAGAAAGTAAAAAGAAAAGAGTGAGGAGAAGCCTCGTGGCCTTTGTATTCTTTTTGTTAGACATTTGTCAGCAGATTCAGACTGATTCAAATCCCCTTTGATAAACTCACTAAAGTTACCCATTATAAATTATACAATTATACATTAAACTAATGCAGAGGAAAAAGTGATTTGGAGCGTTGGAGAAATTAGTTGTTTATATATAACGAGGGCTGAGGAAGGCTAAAGAAATGATGAATTCTCCCATTTCTAAACGCAATGGAAACTTTACAAGTCTGACTAACAACAAAAATTCAAGTGCCTTTCTTAAGAAAGCTTTGAATAAGTTTGTGAAACAGTTGAAAAACCCGGTACTTGCCATTCACACACAAAATCTGAGTAATCTTCAAACAGCCAAACGGGCCTTGCTTACACCCTTTCTTGCATTCATCCCTTCCCCTTAAACACTTCTGAACATGCTGCAAATCAACAAATTATTCTCTTTTTAAAAAATTCACTTTAGTGAAAGATTTAAATTTACAATTTTGGACTGTTCTTGCCTCATTTCATAATTTTGCCGCACCATTAATCTTTCTATCACCCCATCTCTTTCTGTCACTTCAGCGCATTTCCACGCAGACAGTTCCATGTATGTTTTCTGATGAAATGAGCAGCCAAAAGACAAAATAATTAATAAATCTATGAATATGCACTCATTTAAAGGATTCCAGGAAAATAAATAAATAAATAAATAAACCAACCAAATCTAAAATCTCAAATTTTGAAATTCAGAGGATAAAAAAACCTTTAGAACTTGCAGTGCTGTAATTCCACTGTGACTGTGATTTTTAAAAGTGTGAACGTTGTTTTTAAAAGTAATGCATTGTCATCATGACTGTTCGAGCTCCCTCACCTCTTTCATTTTCACCTTTGTATGCGCCACCACATGCAAACTCCACTCAGCTCCAAAACTTTAGAGAAGCAAAATTTGTTCTCATACTCACGCAATCTTTGAGTGGAGACAGATTAAAGCGCACCCCTGATGCCTTGACATGCTCAGAGTGAAGAGATCCAAAAGTCAGAGAGTGCAGCACAAAGTCAACACAGGTCACAGCAGTGTGCGTACATGTAACTCATAAAAATCTCCGAGCTTAAGTCCGAGCTCAAACTGTGCTCCAAGCAGTTGCTTTGCTCCACCTCCTTAAAACTCCTCTTTAAGTTGAAGGGTGTGGACTGAGTCAAAGCTACGACTACAGAGAGTCCACATCATTCACACAAGTTTGCCTCTTTAAAACCACACCCAGTAAGAGAGAGAGAGAGAAAGACAGAGAGGGAGAGAGAGAAAGAGAGAGGGAGTTGCCGAGCTGAAAGGGAAACACTGAAGTTTTCCTTAAATAACAACAGAGGAGGAGTGAGGAAACTTCTGGTTTCAGGGTCACCGATAGCCTTTAAATAACCAGGCAGTAGGATCTGTTATGAAAAGAAAATTATGACACAGAGCAGCGATCATTTCAGGATGTTTACGTTATTTAGCAGAAGCTCTGTGCTTGTAAAGATGGCGGTAGGCGTATGGTGGGCCCTGACGTTAAACTTCAGATTAAGTGGATAAAAGGGACTCATTTGTGAGTCTGTTGGTGTGTGTTCATGCCTCCCCACGCTCCCCTGTGAGCGTGCATCCGGCTGCATAGCGTGTACATTTGCAAACATGTGCATATGTTCATGTGTGTTTGAGTAGGCATGGCTGCAGCCTATAGTTAAGGGCTGCCTGTGCATTCGTGCTGATGGCTAACAGCTGCCATCGCTTTCCTGTCTGAGTGGGTATACAATCCGTGCTATGATGTAGTAATCATACAGTATGCCTACATCTGTTTGGCGTTAACCAAACACGTGTGATCCCAGAGCAATTCTTCTGCCCCTCCGTTTATTTGATCTCACTTTATTATAACAGAAGGCCCTTTGGTGGCTTCTTTCATCCAAAGGGTTTTTACAGTGCTGTGACTGCTGAGCGTGGTGTGGCAGGAATCAAACTCCTGTTTCTGGTAGTGTCGGTGCCACGTTCTGCCTTTTATCTTGCAGTGTACCTGGATTAAACAGTGCTACCAAGAAGTAGTACACATTTTCCTTTTTTAGGATATGGCTGACAACATTCTCTATTTTAGTAATTGTTAATACATATTCACAAAAGACCACAGCTAAAAAATTGTTTCCCAATGTTTTCAAACCTCTCTTCCCCCTCTGCGTTTAATTTCCATTCATCGATGAATAGAATTTTTGGTGCTCTAGCTCACATTTACAGCAACAGGACGGTGCATGTGGAATCCATTTAAAATAAAACACAGTTCTCGTGTCACTATTTGCACCAGTGTGTGGTTTTAATAATTTCTGGACAAGGCAGAGCTCTGTGACCAACACAATATCAGGATTAGACTACACGCAAACAGCACTAGTAAGCGGGCTCAGTTCATTGTTGGTTTTGATCTTTTTTTTTTTTGTGGGATTTGTTGACATTGAGAAATTCCCATTTGATTTAGTCTTTTCTTTTTAGTGACTAAGACAGTTCCCCAACTCTAAATTGCTCCACTATGAGCAAAACACGCCGAATGTTCTGTTGTTGGCTGAAAAAGTGAACACACTTCTTAATTTTGATGGGAATGTATCCATAACAAGAGGAAAATGCTTCAAATGAGCACAGGCAAGGGCCATACTCCAACATTCTAAACACTTTGAGACTGATTTTGAACCAATAAACAACAACTGCATGTGGGTTGCTGTGTTTTCATGTTATCTTTTCTGCTACATCGCAGCCCAAACCCAGATGGCTTTTTTCAGCATCCCTTGACAGTATACATGTAAAAAGCTGAAAAGCATGCATCCCCACCAATGCCAAAGCCAGTGCCAGTGCTTTATTCCGCAGCTTTAAAGGGTTCGTCTTTTGCCGTGCTCGACCACTTCACCAGACTGAATGTAATCAACTTTGGCAGCTTTTAAATCAACATTACTGATAGACAAACAACATAGCTATCACTCACAGGACACCAAATATGAAGTCACTGGTGTCCTACAGATATACACAAGATGCCCTTTTGCATCCATGTTGTAAAGCATCACATTCTGGCAATAATAAGTGGGTCTGTCTCTCCAAAGTGGTCACATTTGGATGCTGGCAAAGGACCCCTTGACATTGAATACAAACACACTGGGTTAAGTGTGTTTGTAGCTCCTTTGAGGACAACAATATTGGTGTGGCCGGTGGCACCAACGCCAAAGATGAGACACCAGCAGCATCTGACCAACCTTTAGTATTTTATGCACTGTGATGAGTAGTGCATGTACTAAGATTCCTTATACATTGTAATGAGTAACATGATGGTCATTAATTAGAGTAATCAGTTATTTACTTTGCATTTTTTACTTTTCCAAATAAGCAATTGCTGTTAAAATGTTACTATTGTAACTTGATGGATTACCTTTTTAAAATTACTTTTAAATTTAATGGTCATGGTAAACTGACGTCTTACTGAATCACAGCCCAGATGATGTTTCTATTATCATTTGTTAAACATTTGTAAAAACATTATGAGTGTAATCAAAGTAAACATTTTAAAAATGATTCTCTGTACTTGAAAAAGAAACAGACCAAAGAAGGAAGGCTCAAGGCTGATGACTTTGTAGCTTAGGTGTGAAAACAACTCCAACTACTTTGTAAAAATTTTCTTTCCTTTTTGCCGAAGTCATCGATGTTCATAAATCGGTCATTTTAGGTATAATTGGTCATGAAAATGTTCATTGAAATCAGAGCCGACGTTTGGACGGTAGCCAAGCTGGGCAATGTTTGTCCGTCAGTTTCTATTTATGGCCAAATATTGTGTTGCTAGGGAACAGCCAGCTCCATCAACGTTATCACATTATCATTAGCGACTCAGTGTGCGGCAGCAACGTATATGTCTGATGTCATCAGTTCCCTTTTGCAGACTCGAAGAGAAACACAAAGAAATGTTCCAGGGGAAGATGCAGAAGCTAGTATTGAAAGTTGAACTGACTAACATCAGTGACAAAAACCACACAAACTCCAGTAAATGGTGTTTATTTGTCTGGCCATTGTAATTTACTGTGACTAAATGGATGCTGAAATATTGACAAATCCTTTCCAAGGATCCATAAAATGAGCTATCTCACAAAGGAGTGCTCTAGACACAAACTATAAAAAGTCTTATTTGGTCTGGCACGTTGCCCAAATGGCAAGTGAAAACAAAGGCCGCCTACGCATGGACTATCAGTGACAAGAGAAAGACGGCCAGACAGGCAATCCCACCAGGAACACTTCACCTGAGCCGCAGACAAAAGCAGCTGCTGGGAGAAATGTGAGTGAAGGAGAGAGATTTATTTCTTCTTTCGTTTCATTTAGCGTGTACTCACAGTGTTGCCGGGTTGCGTCTTTCTCTACAGCTTTGCCTTGCAAATCTAGTGTTTTGAGAAACTTGCAAACACTGTATACTTTTTTTTCCCCCCTCTGTGTGTGTATGTGCTCATGTTTCCCTCTGCATGTATGAATGAGTCATCCCTGGGTGACCCCACCCTACGTGGGCGGTTGATTTGGCGGGCTGGGAGTATTTGGCCTCCGTCAGTCTGCTTGTCCCAGAACTGCTCATAACTGGGCTCTTTGTTTCAAATGTCACTCCTCTCAAAGGAAGGGAAGGCATCCACTCGCACTCTTTTTTTGTTTTTTTTTGTTTTGTGCTGCCGGCCCACATAATGTGACTGCCTGGAACTGTCTGGTAAAGTCGTAAAAATTAAACCAGTAGTTCATTTATTTTTTCAGCTTTGTTTTAAACAAAGTAGACTCTGAACTTGTCTTCAAAGAGTTCTCATTTTGGCATTATCTGTGTGTTCCTTGAGGAAAATAAAAGATTGACTCATAACTGTGAAGTGAAGAGTATAGTGAGGATTGGAGGCCGTCTCTATCTTTTTATCTCGGTGCTTGGAGTATCCTTTTCTGCATTATTTACCGGGCACACAAATCTGAGCTTTTGTGGCAGCGTTTGAAGTTGTTTTAAAACTAATTTTAGCTAACCTTAATTAATGCCAAAGCTAAACACAAGTTGAGGAGAATCCAATTTCTTCTTTTTTTCTCCAAACCTGCCAAAGGGGCAAACACCTTAATGTCATTTCACAGTAGATTAGAAGTTATTGCATAACCTTATCCAGCATTCATGGTTTCACAAATTCACAAAGTCTTCTATTATGACTGTCAACAGTTTTACATTATATTGGCCGTGTTCTTGCAAACTGCCTGGAGGAGAGGGACTAAGTTTTCATTGCCTAAATTAAGGTTAAGCGTTAACACATTTGAGTGTTTGTATGCAGACCTCCTCTGACAAACTCTCAGGCAACTATTGTTTCAGGGTTTTTTTTGTGCAGGTAGCTGGTTGCAGAGAGAAATACAGTATCTTTAGATCAAAGAGACAGAGAAAAATTTCCCCCCTTTAAAAATCAATATCCTTCTTTACAATGCGATCATAAAAGCTGCGCTCTATAAGAAGCACGAAAGATGAAAAATTAAACGATCAGAGTAAATCATGTATGTTTTGCAGGCGGTGACCGCACACAGAGAAGTCTTGTAAGCAGTATTCCATCTTTTTTCTTTTTCTTTCATTTTTTTTTTTTTTTGTGAATCATTATTTCTTCCTGCCCTGGTAGCTCTTAGTTTTGGTTCCATTCCAAGCCGGCAGAAAACCACAGATTTAGAGGATATGAGTGGCTCCATTAAAGGTCAACAGGGTTGAAACTGCTGAACATTCATCACTTCGTATGTTTTGGTCACATCAGTGGCTCTTTTTGTTTTTGAGGAGGAGGAGGAAGGGGAGGCTGCCTCACTGTACAAAAAGCAATGCAGAATAAAAGCATGGAAGGCTTCATAAAGTGAATCTTTTCTCAAAAGTAAGTTGGAAGAAAAGCTGACAGGTAAAACAGTTTGTCTGGTGCTGAATGTTAGAGAGGTAAAAAAAAAAAAAAAAAAAAGGAACTCTGCTGCCATCTGGTATGATTGACAGTGCAGCCAGGAGCCAAACAGCGTGTCAGGGTTTCAAAGCTGACCAAGATGTGCTCTTTCTTTGTTTTCACATCACAGGTAAAACATGAGATTTGTTTCAGCCAAAAACAAATGACAAGCAAATTCACTGCATTATATTAGAGGAACTGCAAAACTTGCTTGTGTGTCATTTAGAGTCGTGCGTCATTTTCTACCCTCAATCCTGCAAATCACTCATCAAACCTAAATGATGACACAAGAAGGATGCAAAGAAGATTGTTGTGTGAAATCACGTTCAAGTGTATTAATAATCTTTTATGTTGTAGAACTTACTGACTGAATCATCTGAATTTTGCTTACAAAGTAGATGCCATGTTTTTAACCACTACATTTAGACTGATCTCACTGACCATATTATCCTAAACAAGGAATGCCCCCCCAAAAATAGCTGGTCTAAAGGCTTAAGTAATGATTTATTATACAGTAATACAATAAACATACTGAACATTACAGAAAACTATTGTTTAGGCTGAACTTGTTTTTTTTAGGGCTTGACTTACATGGTGTGACTGCCAAGCACCACCCCGATTGTAGCTGCATTCATGCCATATCATGCCTTTAAATTAAAACTGAGCAATGAATACAACAATGGATGTCTGTATCATGCCAGGGCGGCATCCTGTCACACTGACTTGTTAACGAAGCAAGTCTTGATTGTTTGAAAACCTTGTTATCAGCAGAATAATTATTAGTCGTCAGTCAGTTAACTTGTGTTTTCATTTTCTGTCACAATGTAACTGATTTTTGTTATATGTACAGTAAAATACTTTAAATTGTGCATGTAAATAAACTACTGTCAATAGCACAGTACTTGCACTGGAACTGTAAATGTTTTTCTCTGCTATCCAGGCTTATAGTAGTAAACCTTCCTGGGAAAGGGTGACTAATAGGAAGGGAAAGTTATTTTCCCTCTTTTCCTCCCAATGTTTGGGTGAAGGAGGCGGTAACAGATCAAAGGAGAAAAAATACTGGTTACTGGTAACTCCCCAAAAGTATTACACATGCCATTATTTTTTTTACATAAACCTAAAATACACCTTTAGCCA
>JAMQGT020010449.1:0-94624 GCA_024447675.2 Pterophyllum scalare
GTTTTTGCCTCTGCTTGGTTCAGTTACGTATTGCTTGTTTGTACTTGAATACAGTAGTATTCATTAATACGCACAGAGTTTTGATTTAGCAACTCAGTGGACTGGCTTTCTAGTATAGAGTGAGTTGTGTCCTGGATCCTCATCCTGTTGGATTTCTATTTCTCACCCTTTTGGACTTTGTTTATAATGGACTTTTATCAGCTAATAAAGGCTCACTTTCTCTTAGAATATTCTGCATCTAGACTTCTGCATTTGGGTCCTCTCCTGAAATACTTTACAAAACAAAAAAAAAAAAAAATACAAATGATAGAAAGCAACCAGTATCTTATTTCCACGTAGGCCTACAGCCTGCTACACTCGCCTTACCAGTTTACAAATGTACCTGCATGCCACTACAATAGTGACTAAGATGTTGGTTAGCTGGTAACGCAACTGGAATTTATGCATGCACTCATAAAATGGGTGGTGTTGACAACACATAACCAATTACTATTATGGACAGGTCTAGGCACGTATTCCTCCAGAAGAGCCAGCTTCCAAATAAGTATGAGGAATATTAAAGTACTACAGCTGCTGTAGACAGTTCTCGAAAAAAAGAAGGCACACTGTGTACGTTAATAGCCTAGTCAATCATTCTCCCATTAGGATAAAACTAGATTGGACTACAATTACAGTTGTATATTTCATTAAATTAATGTGTTGCTTAGATGTTTTGTAAAACTGTTTTAGCCTCATTTTTTCAACTCCATCCCCAACAAGGTTATACTGTCCTGGTAACAAGAAAAAGTGGCTCTCTTTTTCAGATTTATATTTATTATATTGCTATATTGCTACAATGAATTATTATTATACTGCTACAAAATTAAGCAAAGTGCTTAAAATGCTACATTGGTTAATAGGGAAGTTACACCTGAATTCACAAGCCGATTCCAGAGGTCTGTAGTACGAAGCAGATCTTGGGGCTTAGCAAGGATGACCATGGGCTTCCAGTGTTACGAAGGTGATTCTCTTCATACCGAGACACATCGCCATGTGAACTTATGCCACAGACCTAACCTGCACCGGAGCAGGTCATTCTCAAGAAATCATCACATACAAGACCACTGCCTCGTAACCAATCAGTTCTCTAGAACTATAATTCTTGGAAGATCCCTTCCTTGACCTCATATCAAATTTGAATGTAGCCTAAGCCGTTTGCAAGTAGACGTTTGGATTCTGGTTTTTGCTCAGGGCAAGTAAAAGAATAAAGCTACTCAAAGTAACCCAAGCTTACAGATGACACGTAAGCTGACGGGCTTTACTTGTTATTTTGACAGCCTGTTTAGCATAGCTAAAGACTCTCTTGTGTCTCAATAATAGTGATGAGACCTTTGTTATCTTACACAGTTGGCATTTTGCCAGCGTTCCTTCCTGTTTTGCACAGACAAAACTTTAAAGTGGTACTTTTCCAGTCTTTCTAACCAAAGCACTATACTTTCCCACTCACACACACTGCTTATTTGTTTGCAGCTGTGTTGCTTTAAGCCTGTATTATGTTTAAAATCAGGTGATTTTTCAGCTGGATGGCTTTATTTAATTTAAATCTGAATAGCATTTGTTTTTATCCATTCGAATGTCTTTCAAAAACAGAGAGCAGTCGAAGATAAACACAAATCACTTGTCTTTTAGTTTGCATGGAAATCTGCTTAACAGGTGAAGTGGTCATACTTCTTTATCATTATCTTTTATCAGCAGTGCATTGCTACTGGCCTCCATAGTCACACTTTAGTTCAAACATGTGGTGATTTTCAAACTCATTGTGCCCAAGCAAGCCAAAATTTCACTGCACACCTCTATTCATATCTACTTAAAATAGCCTCTATGTAATCTGACACATCATCAGTCCTTCTTTCAGCTGTCCTTTTGACACCCTGGTTAACGTATCTGAACATAGCATGCATTTTTAAAATGAAATTCCATCCATGCAGAACTTGTCTCCCTCATCTGAACAGACATTTTCACACAGCCGAATAAAGTGATCTTGCAACTTCTGGTAAGTTCAGAAGGAATGTTTTGGAGTGTTTTTCTTAGGGGAAATGAGTGTGTCATCATCATTATGCAAAAAAACCTTTACTTGATCCAACTGCTTTAGCTACTTTTAGACCAATTTACAAACTTCCTTTTATTTATTATTCCTTTCCAGAGGAATGGTTTATTTGAAGAGTTTCAAGAGTTTGAAGTAGTTGTCAGGATTTATGAGGACAGTTGTTACTTCTAGGATGGATTGTTGCAATTTCATATCATTGGGATGTCTTTAAAGTTACCCGAAAAGCCTTCAGTTGATCCAAAACACCACACTGACGAGGTATAGAAAGAGAGAGCATCTCCTGTATTAGCTATTTTTCATTGGGCCACTGTCAAATTTTTTAAAATTGAATTTCACTTCCTTCTCCTCCAGTGCAAGATCTTGAATAATCAGGCCCTGTCATATTTTAAAGACCTTGTAGGACCATACAATCCCAGTAGAGCTCTTTGTAGTTCAGGCTAACTTATGGAAGTTCTTATAGTAGAATCTGTAGAAGCTGTTTTGATTCGGAAAACACCTTCTATACGTCATTAAATTGTGTCTCATCTCTCCCTTGTGTTTTGTCCAGTCTCTTTATGCAGCTCCTTTATTCTTTTCCCTTTCCCCTCACCCCCCAACCAGTTGCAGATGTCTGCCTCTCTTAGAGCCTGGTTTTGCTGGAGGTTTCTTCCTATTAAAAGAGAGTTTTTCCTTCCCACTGTCACAAAACGCTTGCTCGTAGTGCAGGGGTATCAAACTCAGTCACAGAATGGGCCAAAATTGAAAACAGTCAATTTACTGGCAGGCCATTAATAATAGCCATGTAAAATTATCTTGCGTGCCATATATAATTACATCCTGGGCCGGATCTGGCCTGTGTGCCTTGAGTTTGACACGTGCCTAGTAGATCATTTGATTGTTGGTGTCTCTTTCCTTTGTTTTGTGTTTGAGGGTGGGCCGGTGAAGACTGACCCAGAGAAGGTTAAGGCTGATGTGGACTGCCACTAAAAAAGAGCTCCAATGGTTTTTAGGATTCACTAATTCAAACATGCGATTCATAAGAAATTACAGCCAGGGAGCCTCACCTCTCACCTGCCTGACCTCTTCCAATCCTTTCATTTGGCCCATAGAAGCCAACTCATCAAGCTGAAAAGGAGATTCTTTTTTGCACCCATCCTCAAACAACCAGATTCAGGTGTTGGTGCTGTTCTCTCCCAGCTGTCAAGCCCCAAAGATAAACTGCAGCTTTCTGTTTTCTTTTCCTGTCAACTCTCCGCAGCAGAGCAAAATTATTATGTGGGCGATTACTGGCAATAACGTTAGCTTTGGAAGAGTGGCGACATTGGCTTGAGAGGGCCAAGCACCCATTCATAGTTTGGGCAGATCATCAAAACCTATCCTATCTCCAAACAGCTAAACAACTAAACTCCCCTCAGGCAAGTTGGTCATTATTCTTTTGTTGTTTCAACTTCTCCATTTCCTATTGCCCAGGCTCAAGCAATCAAAAATAGATGCTCTCTCACCAATTTGCTCCAGAGGATGAAACACTGGAACCTGAACACCTGTACCATCAGCTCCCTCACCTGGGAGATAGAAGAGAGCATCCAATGAGCTCTTCTCACAAAGCCTAACCCTGGGAATGGTCCACCCAATCGGCGCTATGTGCCAACCTCCACTAGTTCAGCTCTACTGCCAGGTTCACCTGTTATCCCGGGCTGAGTTGAACTTCAACCTTCCTCAGATGCCATTTTTGGTGGGGAACATTAGCAAAGGATGTAAAGGAGTATGTTTCAACCTGTACCACGCGTGCTTGTAACAAGAATCAAACTCAGCCATTTCTTGGCATTAGACTGCCCACTGCTACTGTGACTGCTAAACTCCTAATGAAACATGTTTTCAGGTTGCATGGCATCCCTGTAGAAATATTCTCCAACCGTGGACCCCAGTTCATCTCTCTTGTTTGGAAAACCTTTTGTACATCCTCGGAGTAAAGGTTTATTTGAGCTCTGGCTTCCATCCACAGACCAATGGCCAGGCTGAAAGGCTCAATCAGGAGCTGGAGGCTGCGCTTCATTGTGTGGTCTCCCAAAATCACACCATGTGGAGTGTGCAGCTCCCATGGATTTGGTATGGACATAACACCTTAGCCTCCTCACCACAGGTCTCTCACCATTCAAAGTTGCTCTTGGTTGTCAACCTCCTCTTTTCCCAGCCCTAGAGAAGGACCTAGTGCACCAGAGCTGCCCTCCAGCGGGCAGCATAACATAACCATCGACTACCAGACTGCAGGAGGACCCTGGCTCCTCACAACAATTCAGATCAGAAGGCTTGGTTATCATCTAGATACATTCTGCTGAAATCAGTTGCTAGAAAACTGCCCCCCTGGTATATCGGCCCTTATGTAATTGATACAGTCCTTAGTCCCAACACTGTTCATCTTAAGTTGCCTGCTTTTCTGAGAATACATCCCACTTTTTATGTGTCCCAGTATTCGATAGCAATGAATTCTAGGTTCAGACTGCACAGGTGAGGGTTCTCCTCGATATCCCCCTTGGGGTGCCGGTAAGAGCACAGACAGGATGCTTGACAATCTTTTAGGATCTTTAATTAGGACAGATGACATGCAGCAGCATCTTGCTATACATAGCAGGTGGATATAGGGGGTGTGTGTGTGTGGCATTTGGTCAGTTACGCACACAACTTCGGCTGCTCGCTGCATAGGATGCCTGGCTCCGTGTCTGACTGACTAAAGCATCACACTACTCTGACCTAAAGCATGCCTTCCACTACTTTCACCACTAGGTGTCTCTCAACACATACGTTCCCTGCCTTCCCAACACCCAGATCAAACCGTTTCTTTCCAGCCCTCTGTGCCCTCCAACCGACTTCTGCCTTCTGCCCAGGTCGTGGACAATAGTTGTGGAATGTGTTTCCATGGCCGAGCAGCTGCATCCGAGCTTTACATCACCAAGAGCAAAGCAAAGCATCGGATGAAGAGGTGTGTCCGCCACTGGATTCTAGAGCAGTACAGACGTATTCTCTGGAGTGATGAATCACGCTTCACCATCTGGCAATCTGATGGACAAGTCTGGATTTGGCGGTTGCCAGGAGAACAGTAATTGTCTGACTGCATTGTGCCAAGTGTAAAGTTTGGTGGAGGGGGGATTATGTTGTGGGGTTGTTTTTATGGAGCTGGGCTCGGCCCCTTAGTTCCAGTGAAAGGAACTCTTAATGCTTTAGCATGCCAAGACATTTTGAACAATTTCATGCTCCCAACTTTGTGGGAACAATTTGGGGATGGCCCCTTCCTGTTTTAATATGTGTGCACCAATGCACAAAGCAAGGTCCATAAAGACATGGATGAGAGAGTTTGGTGTGGAAGAACTTGACTGGCCTACAGATGCCCATAAGTTCACGTAGCACCCTAGGTCGCGAGCCAGTTATTGATTTTGCAATCATATCATCATATCTGTGGACATATGTTCTGGGCATTTGGGTGAAGAGAGGAGCTGAGCTGTCAAGCGATCACCACCTCGTGGTGAACTGGATCAGGTGGCAGGGAGGGTGTTGGAGAGACCTGGCACACCTAACTGTATAGTGAGGGTACACTGGGAATGCCTGGCAGAGGCCCCAGTCTGCAGGATCTTCAACCCCCTCGACAGCATTCTGAGTGAGACTGAAGATGTGGTGTCTGAATGGACCAAGTTCTGCACCTCCATTGTTGAGGCTGCTGTACAGAGCTGCGGCTGCAAGGTAGTTGGTGCTTGTCATGGTGGTAATCCTTGACCCACCGGAGGTGAAGGGAGCCATCAAGCTGAAGAAGAAGTCCTATCGGGCTTGTTTAGCCTGTGTGACTCTGTGGCTTGGGCGGTCGCCTAAGCAAAAACTCTGGTGTCGGAGGAGTACGATGGAGCCATAAAAAAAGACTTTGGGCTCAGAGTAGAACCGCTACTCCTCCACATCAAAAAGAGTCAGTTGAGGTGGTTTGGTTTGTACACATCAAGTATAAATCTTGTTCTTTATTTTGTGGATAATGAAACATTTATCACATGAGCTCAGACTAACCGCATTGCAAAAACTTCAAAATCTTATTATTCAAATTATTATTATTGTTGTTCAAAAATAACATCTAACTTGTGATCCTTTTGGTTTTTGTTCTCATTTGGTGTTACTCACCAGAAAGTTATGAAACCCTTTAACTATGAGTTTAAAATATGATTTGCTGGGAATCTTCCTTCCTGGTGCATTCTCTGAACTTTAGCAGCACTTGTTTATAACTGAAATACCACTACAGGAATGCGCAGAGTGCAGTCTGAATGTTGGTTGGGGCCGCAAAAAATATAAAAACATATCTCCATATTTAACAACTCTGAAGGTAGACAGATTAAAATCTACCATTACAATGGAAAGCAAACTAAAAAAAAAAAAGTTTTGTGCTGTTGATAACTGCCATTCTGGGTGGAAAGACATGCAACAAATTGAACTTGTCTGAATTATAACTGAGTGTGACAATGAAACAGGAAACACAGAGGGTGGTATTCAGATGCACACAACACGTAGTTACCCAGTGCATGTAATGTTTTTAGTGTGTAATATTCAACTCCATTACCTTGTTGCATACATAAGGAATGAAAACATGTTTACTAACAACCCTTTACTAACCTCTGACAATGCAATGGGACGATCACGTTGCACAGATAGCTGAAGTGATACAGGCCAACTAAAAGTCATATTGAATGGTGATATGAAGACAAAGAGACATTGTTCAAATTTCTTTTGACGACAGGTGTTTTATCTGTCTTTACATCTACCTGTGCAGTGTGTTATGGAATAACCCTAAAAGAACCTGTTGCTCAAGAGTGTAATATGATTTTATCTGAAGGTGAATAGCTCTGTAGGAAAGATGTTTATTTGGATTGCAGTTCATTTGAAAGTGATGCGAGCATGCAGCATGCTTTTCTTCTTGTCTCCTTTGACAGAGCTAATGAACAGTTTACATGAAACATGTGCACTGAATTTAAGAACAATGCACAGGGCCTTTCTTAAATCCAAATCCTTTTCATCTGTGAGAGGATTTATGTTTAGCTTCTCCTCAGCACTCTTGTCAAGACATTGTTAAAAGTATAGCAGGTTCATTACTTCACCACACAGTGGAGCTGTGGCTCAGCATTTCATGTTGCTTTGCCTGCACTGAAACAGTCATTCAACAATGAACTGAATATAGCATTTAATATTCAGTACATTTAATCTTACAGGAAATACTCCTACCTACTTTGTATGTTTTATGTTATTGCTCATATTTTTTTATACTTAATATTGTATGCTTACATATTGTTATCTGAGCCTACAAACAGCATCAACCATGGAGAGCGTTCTTACAGTCTCTTATTGAAGTCATAGATAAATTTTCTGTTTTTTTCTTTTGTTTTGTTAGTCTTTTTTTTTTTTCATTTCTGCCTCATGTTTCTTTCCCAGTATCTAGAGACGACAGACCCCAGTGTTTAGGGAAATGAATAGGATATTCCATTTTGCTTTGGAGTTATACCGTTTCAAATCATTAGACCTTAACATATTTGTAATGGAACTTTTTCCACTGATGAGCCTTGCTTTTGTTCTGCTGTCACATCCTTAAAAGAAAAAAAAAAGCAAAATCAAAACATTGCTGTCTGCTCTTCTGCTGGTCATGCTAGTCAGCAGGAATGTGAATTCAAATTTCAGAGGCAAATGGTTAGATTGACACTAGATATGTTTGCTGAACTGCTGCAAAGGTCATGCCAAAGAGGAAGTCCAAATGTCAAACACCCCGTCTCTGAAGTTTAGGCCTTTGTAAGATCTCATGGATTGATATTCTTCTCCAGGCTCCAGAAAGGTCATTACTGATATTTTGATGCAGAATATGCTTTTCTTTTTCAATAATGGTAATTGAGCACTGATAGACACCACTGGTTCAACACCTTAACTGGAGTGTGTGCATTCACTTATCTATGTAACAGATGTAGGAATATTATTTTGAGTAAACACTAAACCAACCTTTATTGTCCTTGGTGTTCTTTCAAACTGAAAATTCTCACAGTGATGACCACCTGAGACAAGCAAAAGATTTATATTAACAATCTGTGATGTCGCACCATCTGCATGTTAGTGAATCTCAAGGGAAGGTTATGCCCACCAACCATACCAATAAAGTGCATTCTTGAGGCTTTTCATTTGAACAGATATGAATCTTTTTCTATTTTTGGTAATCTGTCTCTAAGGACTTGCCTAATTGGGGCAATGATACAGTCGGATCCATAAGACACAAATGACTAAACAGAGATGAAAAAGGTTCTGACCATCTTAACTCATTTTAAACCATCTGTTATGATGATATCATCCTAGCTAGAGGCCAGCTGGAGCAAATCTTAAATTAGGCCAACAAAGAGTGGGGAAGTTTAGTGTGGTTGCAGGGGAGAATGAAACAACTGTGAACAGGGAGATCAAGATGCTGGAGATCAAGAGATGCAAATAGGTGTGGAAGAGGTGAACACTGCTGGTCCAAAGCAAAGCAGCAGTCTAGCTAAATGCTTCTGTGTTGTCTCTGCTGTTAAATCTAAACCAGTTAGATTCCATGTTCCTGTTATTACTAATCCCTTTAATTAACCAGAAAATTATGTAGTGAGAATTAGGAACAGGTGGAAGAGAGCCTGGAGAGTTGAAGGTGTGCACTAGAGAAAAGAGGAATGAAAGTCAGTAGAAGCTAGACAGAATGCATGTCTATAAATGAGAGGGAAACAGATCTAACAGGGAAGATGCAAGGATTAGAGGTAGTAAAGGTGGATGAGTTTAAATACCAAGGGACAACCATCCAAAGCAAAGGACGATGCACAAGAGAGGCGAAGAAGAGAGCGGAGGTAGCAGAACTGAAGATGCTGAAGCTGAAGTTAAAGATTATTGTTGGGAGTAACCATGATGGACAGAATTAGGAATTAGTATATCAGAGGAAGCTCAAGTTGTGTGTTTGGAGGCAAAATTAGAAAAGCATGGCTGAAAGAGTTTGGAAATGTGCAGAGGAGGGATAGTGGATATACTGGACAAAGGATGTTGAAGATGGATCTGCTAGGCAAGAGGAAAATAGCAAGACCATAGAGACGATTCATGGATGTAGTGAAGGAGGACACAAAGAGGAGGAAGCTAGGGATAGTGTGAGATTGAGACAGATGACTTGCTGTGGCGACCCTTAAAGAGAGCAACTGAAAGAAGAAGATGAAGAAGAAGAAGAAGAAGTAGTAGTTAACCAGGAACTCCCATTGAGATCAAATCTTTCTTAGAATGGAGACCTGCCCAAGGTTGCAGCCTTCCAAACTCAAAACATCTAAAACAGGCAACAAATACAATATCTATAACATGAAGCACTGCTACTTACAGCTGTTCCCTTGCCTCAAAGGGTCACCACAGCAGGTGGCACCACATGTTTGATTTGGTAGTTGTTTTACGCCCGATGCTCTTCCTTATGCAACCCCAAAGGGGATTTGTGTCTCCAGCTGGAATTGAATTTTTTTTTTTAAAATAAATAGCTAATAATATATGAACACTAAGAAAAACATCCACAAAAGCATCTCCTTCACTGTGCTTCTTGTGACACTTTAGCAACAGATAAAAGCATGTTTAAATTTAGGTCTTGCTGTAAATTAGGTGGGTATTAAGAAAACATTGTTTTGCCCAGATGTGCCAGAACACTGGGCACATCAAAAAGCAACCATTTAGAGGATCATATCTGATAACTGTTTTTACTGGGACAGAGAAGGTGACTAAGGTAAACTGTAAGTTTTGTTGCTTCATAAAGAATACTATACCAGTGCTGCTTTCTGCAAGTGGTCAGTGATGGCCGACCCACAAAGTCATAAAGAATGCAATGATGAGTCAGAAGCTTTGCATTTGTAATAAAACACAGAGATGAATGGTACATCTCCATGAATCAAGACTCCATAAAACTGAGGAAGTGGTGTGCATATACAGTATATCACCATAATCAAGGCTACACAGGTTAGTAAGGGCAGCTTTTTCCATTACTTTTGGCCTTTTGTCCGCATTTAAATGTCATTTAAGGTCACTGAAAAATGAGCTTTTGAAAGATACCTTACAGGGTGAAGATTTTCAGAAATTCACTTTCTGCATTTCCATGTGGACAAAGAAAACTGAAATTTTGTCTTGTAATGTCAAAGGTCTGTTTTTGACATCAGACTATGAATAGTGTTATTGTTTGTAGGATTCTGATTGGCCAGCATTTCTGTATGGCTGGGATAATGATGCCACCTTTGCCCAAACTAGAGAGTCACTATTTTTACTTAAGCACTTGACATAAAACAATAGTTATTATATAGATTAATTTAATCACTGGAGTGATATGAAGCTAAGATAACAAATGGCTAAGCCACACTAGCGTAAAAATAGGACAGCAACCTCCTTACCACTATGAAAAATTGGTGGTTGCCTGGTGAATGCATTGATTTTCCCGGATTCAGTGACTGATTGCAAGTCGTTGCGGCACCCGCTTTCGATCAGAAAGCGATTGCACAGGTCACTCAGTGGGAGGCAGCCTCTCTACAAACAACTGTGGTCCAGCGTATACCAACTGCAGTCACCCTCACACAGGTCAATAAAGGTTTGCAAGTAATTATTGCCTAATTTATAAATACAAGCAGATTGCCAGAATGTTTCAAATTAGTCTCAGTCAGTCTGTGCCAATGAGCACAACTCATCTGTGACACGACTGCTAAAGTTTCTGGAGGAAAAGAACTTGTATGACCTGCAAAAAGTTCATCTTTGTAATGTCCTGTTTCACAGAGCAATAGAACACCAAAACTTTATTTTGTGTGTAAATAACTGGCATCCTAATAAAAATGGACTGTCATAGCTGATGGACCATAGGATTCATCCAGAGAAGGGCTTCTTTATTACAAACAGTTCCACTGTATAAATCTGACATCTCTAACAGCAGATGTGTTAGAAGAAGGACCTTGATTTATTTCATTCAGTGTTAATGAAGTCCCAGCTGTGCCATGTGTATATGTGCACATCACTGTCACTTAAAAGAAACGCTTACTGGCTTTACTGCAGTGTAATCCTGCAGGTATTTATTAATGTAAGGGGAAAATCTGACACATGGACAACAAACAGGACATCATTGGGTTTACATTGTAAAATCCTGAATTGCATCTGGCTGAGTCATAATAATATTTTAATTTTGACTTGGAAGACCAAACAACAGATTACCCTGTCCAGGATAGGCTTATCAGGGCCCAACCCTGGAGCCAGGCCTTAGAAGGGGGCTTGAGGGAGAGCATCTGGTGGCTGGGCTTTAGCCCATGATGCTCAGCTGAGCACAGCTCAAAGAGGAGACATGCCCCCCCCCCCCATAGGCCTACCACTCACAGGAGGTGCCACAGGGGTCAGGTACAGTGTGTATTGGGTGGTGGCCAAGGGTGGAGACCCTGGCAACCAATTCCCAGCCACTGAGGCTGGCGACTGTTATGTCACCTCTCTAGTGGGGAAGGGGCCTGAGCTAGTGTGTGCATTTGAGCGATACCAGCTAGATATAGTTGAGATCACCTCAGCGTACTGCTTGGACTCTGGAACCAGACCCCTGGAGTGGGGTTTCAGTCTGCAACTCTCTTCCAGTCTGGAGCTGCATTCAGTGAGAGGTGGCGGACTCGGATGGGTATCCTTGTATCCCCTCAGGTTGCTGCCTGTGCATTGGAGTTTTTAACTGGCAACTGACAAAAGGCTGACTGTCATTTGTGCTTATGCACTGAACAACAGTTCAGAGTACCCAGCCTTCTTGAAGCCCCTGGGTGGATGCTCAAGGGTGCTCCATGACTGAAAACAGCAAATGCAGACTTGACACGGAGCAAAGGAGGGCTGGACAACAAACTCAAGAAACTAACCATAATTACAGTTTACAATGACTTCATTAGCAAAAGTGCTTCTTTGGGTTGCCAGACTAAATACATTTTCCAGAATGGTGGCTGTAAGACAAAAAGAACCAGAGCCTTGAGATAAGTTTAACTGCTGGCTCTTCTTGCTCTTGTTTGGTATTCATGTTGCATCATAAAAAAATAATTACTGGATTATGTCATATTTTAGTTGTAGCATAAGAACTTTTATGCTAATAATTACACCAGAAAAACAGAGAGTGGCTCTACACACTGCTTTTTTTTTTAATTAAACTGAGATAACTACATTCAAAAAACATTTTGTAACAAGTTGGTATATTGACTAAAAGGTTTGCTGTTGTGCCATACATACAGTTAAGAGTGTAAACTGAAAGTGAAAAATAACCTAGATATTCATGTTCCTCAAGAGAGGAAAAATGTTTTCATTAAATTAAAGACTTGACTGTTCCCAGCAATGACGTGACAGAGGTCTGGATGTTAGTCATTTTTAGATCTAAAAATAACCATTTAAACTAAATAGAACTGCATAAAAAAAATCAGTGAACTCATGCCCAAGTGAGTCTAGACTGGTTATATAATGTGCTCACTGTGTGATAAGAGGCCTACCAACATGTCTTGATGGGTAGGCTCACCTGAATACTTGTTTTGGATCCACGTTTTAAGACATTAATATTATATATTATCATAATAATAATATTATTATGCTTAACATCAGAAAGACATTTGAAAAGACGCTCACTCTTCACTCGTACACTTGATTGTTCAACCCCTGCATTGTCTTAGTCATTGGGCTTTGGGTGTGAGAACAAATGGTTAATGCTTGTCGTGTTATGCTATTAGTCCATAGGTGCTAGCTGAGTTTTGCAGATGCACACCTTCATGTTGTAGCTGTGTACTGTCACCAGTGGGCAAATTTAAATCATTCTTTGCTTATGTTTGTGGAGTCGTTTGAAGTCATAATATACAATGAATGTTGTTGGCGCGCTAAAAACTTTCCACTGTAGCCACTCTACGCTTCTCATGAGTGCACCTTTGATCTTCAATATTTTCTTTATGCTTCTTCCTCATTGTGGTGAACTATGCACTTGCTTTCTTTCTTGAGTAAGATAACTTTTTGAATTGTGCATACTTTTGTTGCAGTTGGGCTACATGCATTTGGCCTTTTGGTGGACTGCATGCACGTAGCCTGTGCTAAGGTTGAATTCCCACAGTCTCTTTCTGTCACTCTACGTAGTCAAACATACCTAAGCATAAATCCTAGATTATCAATCTCTTTACTCTGTGTGAATCATGTGACTGATGGGTCAAGAGTATCAACACTGTTGCCAGCTCCTCACTAATGAAAGTAACTATTGGCTGTCCTAAAAGTCGCTAGAAGTTGCTATGTGACATCATTGCCTAATTTGCATAATTGGTCATTTCCATGTACTTGTAATTGAGGCTGTAGGAGAGAGGAATTACATCTTTGGAGAGACAAAAAGTGAGGAAAAAACACCCTAAATATGTTTAGAGCTATAAACGAACTTTATGAAATAACTTCATGACTTTAATGCTTTGCCTAGACCCACATTACATAAATCAATTTTGTCCTATATTATTTAATGCTAATTTAACGAAAACACTGACATGTGGGGTGCGATTGCTAGCTCTACATTCAGCCCTCATCCTTTATCTGGGCCACTGTTACATACTTTTGTGTAAGAAAACTCGCTATTGGCTGTCTCAAAAGTCCCTCAAGGTGCCAAAGCAAGGTCCTACTCAGTGTCGAAGCAAGGTCCGGGGGGGTGGGGTCCTACTCAGTGTTGAAGCGAGGGCCGAGGGGTGGGGTTCCCCCTTGGTGTCGAAGCGAGGTCTGGGAGATGCCAAAACATACGAAGGGACGCAGCACGAAGGCTGTACAGGTATGTACACAAAACACGGCGACAGTGGAGGATTTCGGGTTTCTGACTTATCTCCAAAACTCTCCACTCTTTGTCAATAGTCTATTTCTTAATTCCAGATACCTGGTAAAACTTATTTGTTTTAGAGTTTTTTTTAAAAAAAGGGTGCCATATTTATTTCATGAATACCAACAAAATGTGCAACATCCTGAAATAATGATTGCATTAGAAGATTTCTTTATTTTTATTTTGTATTAAATTGGGTTAATGCAAGTTAATATCTGATTTAATCAGATTATTCAGCCTTCCCTGTAATCTGCAAAACAGAGAAAACCAGACTTCCCCCTCTCCAGCACCTCCTCATGCTTATCCGGGGGAACACTGAGATGTTCCCAGAACAGCCAAGGTATATAATCTCTCCAGCATGTCCTGGGTCTACACCGGGGCGTCCTCCCAGTAGGACATGCGTGGAACCCCTCACCTAGGAGGACCGTGGCCTCAGACTTGGAGACTCAGACTAATTCTCATACCTACTGCTTCACACTGGGTTGCAAACAACTGGAGGCCACCAACTGATGAAGCCACCAGGACCACATCATCCACAAAAAGCAGAGGTGAGAATCCAAGGCCGCCAGGGCAGAAGCCTTTCATCATTTCGCTATGCCTAGAAATTCTGTCCCTTAAAATTATGAACAGGATTGGTGAAAAGGACAGCCCTGGTGGAGTCCAACACCCACTGGAAATGAGTCTGACTTATTGATGGCAATTGTACAGGGACTCAATAGGCCAGACACAAAGTATTCCTTTTACTGCCTGACTGGATTCTCAGATGAAGTCAGCAGCGCCCATCCACACTTCACACACCGTGTGTGTATAGAGCACCACGTTCCCCTCTTAAGTCACGTGACCGGTTGCCAGAATCGCTTCGAGGCAATCAGAAATTCTTTTTCCATGGCCTCACCAAATTCCTCCCACACCCAAGTTTTTGCTTCACCCACCACCCGAGTCACATTCCGTTTGCCTTGCTGGTACCCATCAGCTGCCCACAGGCTAACCAGGCCTACTCCTTAAGCTTGATGGCTCCTTTCACCTCTGGTGTCAACCATCTGGTCTGGGGGTTACCAAAACAACCATCCATGTGCAGCGGCCTGAACAATGGAGGTGTGGAACATGGTCCATTTGGAATCAATGTCTTCTGCCTCCCTCAGAATGCTGTCGAATTTCTGCGAGAGGTGGGAGTTGACGTTTTTGTGGACCGGGGCCTCTGCCAGACATTCCCAGCATCCCCCCTCGATATGAATGTGTGCAGGTCTGTCCAGCATCCTCCCTGCCACTTGATTCAACTCACCACCAGACTCAGCTCCTATCTTCACCCGAGTGTCCAGAACATACTGATGATACAATTACAAAACTGATCCTCATCCTGCAGCCTAGGTTGTCCTGGTGTCACATCCTTATATTTGAACATCGTGCTCATTATGGACAAACTGTGATTTACACAGAAGTCCAATGACAGAACACCACTCGGGTTCAGATCAAGCAATTTGTTCTTCCCAATCACACCCCTCCAGGAATCACTGTCATTGCCTATGTGAGCATCATTAGTGGACATATTAAAGCTTAATTATATGCAGACCTAGTGAGGGAATGCACATGGATATTGGGAAAGTCAAAGCAGAATACCAGACTTAATATCACCCCATAGTCTTTAAAAGGTAATTTCAGCTGCTCCTTTATTCACACAAGGGGTTGTACAACAGGCAGCTCCTTATGTTTGATTTGGCAGATATTTTTGTTTATTCATTTTAACTCTGGATGCCCTTCCTGACACATCCCTAAAGGGATCTGGTTCTCCTTCTGTGATCAAACAAGGGAAATGTGTAAACCATTACACTATGGATCCAAGGTCTTTGTCTTCTATATATTTTTTACAAATATTTTTTTAATTAGGTAACTCACATTTGTATTAAGTTGTTAACACATGTAGACAGGTAGTCACAGTTTCAAAAAATGTACACATATATTAAAGTTTGCGGTGCTATAAGTGTGTTCTGTGTGTATGTATTTGGGCATGCATAAGCCTACTTCTAGCTCAGCAACCTTCTAAAAGTGACGATTCTTTCAAGGGAAAAAAGCTGCAATAGAAAAGGGTGAACGTTAACGCTTGATTTGAAGGTTTCTTCCACCTTAGATGGAAATAAACAAGACACTTTTCAACTATTGCTTCATCTCAGAGTGCCTTTTGTTTTGCTTCTTTTTTTTTTCAAGTGAGTTGATACATTTGTTTTGTCACACACGCAGCATGAAGGAAATAGTTTTGTGCTTCAAGTAGAAATGAAAGGGCTAAGTGCAGTCAAATGAATAAGAAAAACAAGGCTATACTTTTCTGGGAAACAGTTTCTATATGTGACAAGATGACACTGGGGTAAATGTTGTCATGAACACCATGACTTATATTTTAACAAAAAAATGTGTATTTAATTATGGTGATCTCTATTCCCTAAAAGGCCAAGGACAGGGTGAATGTTGCACAGCAACTTAACTAAAGAAAGAAATTCACATGGGCATCTTTATTGGTTTTGGTATTAGAAACTCTGAACCTTTCTTCCTCCTCCCTCTGCTCCTCTTGCATTTCTCTTTATACAGTAGATGGTATTTAGTTATTAGCTGGTATATCAGCTCACCCACCACTGCACCCAAGAAAAGGGCACACATGGGCAAAAAGAAACAGGAACTATGGATAGCATGCCAATGTGTTACATATACTGTATTAAGTTTTAATATACTACATTTAAAGCAACACTTTACAGATTTTAGTCAATATTCAAATTTACATATCACATGCTCTTCTGCGTACTGATTGTAACACTGGTTTATTTAAATTACTGTTGCCTTTGTATCAGCTCGAAGCAGTGTGGCCATTTTCCTCTGACCTCTGGCATCAATGAGGAACTGCTGCACACTGGATATTTTCTCTTTTTCAGACCATTCTCTGTAAACCCTGGAGATGATTATGTGGGGAATCCCCCACAGATCAGCAGTTTCTGAAATACTCAGACCAGCCTGTTTGGCACCAACAACCATGTTGCTTTCAGATTCACTTAAATCAACTTTCTTCCCCATTCTGATGCTTTATTTGAACTTCAGCAGGTTGTAACGTGATTGGCTTATTAGATATTTGCATTAACAAGTAGATAAATCTAATGACGTATCCGGTGAGTATAGGCTTGGTTTGAAGAAACTGTCATAACCATTCAACCATAGCTGTGTAGCTACATTCAGCACAGGCGTACAAGGAAAGACAGGCTGCTGGTGCTAATTTTCCCAGAGTTAGCCATACTCGACAAATCTGTGTGTTCTGATATCAGTGGAGGGTGAAAGCAAGTCAAGGAGGGCTTGAGTAAGTTGGTTGATGGGGAATCACATAGTCTTCACTTGATGACTGTCCGCTTCATAATACAGTGAATACACACAGTTGATGGTGGTGATTACACTACATTCATGGATTCATTACTTAAGAAAAAAGTAAAAAGTAACTCCTTAAAGGAAATTTCTACCAGCTATTTTTGTGCAAATCTGACTGAACCTCCTAGATGTAGCCTAAGCTTTACATTTTCAGTTTATCTTTAAACAAAACCTCCCTTCTTCCTCTCCTGTCCTGTCTTACTTACAGCTTTCTCCATCTCTGAGTGAATTTATCTCGCACTTGTTTCTCTCCCTGGGAAACACAGCAGCTGTACCTTTAGCTAGCAGACAAACTGTGCTCAGATCAGTTTGATGTTTGAAGGCATGCAGTGATGTGAAGTAAAAAGTTCCCTCAAATGCGTTAAAGCTAAAGTAATAAGTCTGTCTAGAAAATGTAACGAGTAGAAAGTACATAAAATGATATTTCAGGTTTATGGGGCAGTGCCACCCCTTGCTCCTCCTCTGGACATGTCCCTGCTCAGAGACAATAAAAGTCTAGTTGAAACAGAAAATTGGAGAAAATATGCTGTTTATGACGTAAATGGTTATATAACCTGGAAATGCTGAATATTGTATATTGTTCACTGGTCTTTGGTACTGTGGTCACATTTAGAGTCACTTTTAACCTGAATTACAAAAAGCAGTTTTGGGTGAGTGATCTGGAAATTGCCTTTCAAGTTACTTTATTGGAACTCATAAACTTTGGTTCCATATTGAAAATAGAGGGGTGGATCTGTGTTCATGGAGGGCAAACAATGAATTTCCTGAATATTCCTTATCTGTCCTTCTTTTATGTCCTTTACCTTACTTGCTGCACTGCCTCTCAAATAGCTTTTGTTGGTACTACATACAGTGATGGCTTGCATCAGATCCTGAGTGGGGTAATCTGACTAATAATGTTGGTCACTGGTCTGAACAGCGGTTGCAGATTTAATTTGCTATAGTGGAACTATTTAGCTTGCAAATATTAAAGTTTATACAGCAGAGTTCTCATAAGAGCTATGTCTGACAGCAAATCATAGGATTCCACCTGTCCTCATTTTTTTTAATGAATTTTTTTTTTTAACAATAAGCTTGACAGGGCATGTGTGTTTCTGTGGAAATCAAGCCTTTTTATCCAAATTCTAACTCACTTTAAATGTGTAAATGAAATTTAGTGCCTGGCTCATTAGCTAGTATCCTAAATTGTTTGCTAACTCTGAAAGTGATGAAGGGGATAAATAGACTGATCTTACTGACCTTCCATAAACTTGCCATTGATTCCTTTCTTACACAACATGATTCACAACATTTAGACAGTTTTATTTTACTTTTTTTTGCTGTAGAAAACAATTTGATTCATCACATACTGAAAACCCGGTGCTGAATACGTGTTACATTGACCTCAAACATCTATTCAAGACTACGATTCCTTTCTCACATTCTCTTTTAGTTAAACCTGCAACACTGGGGCAGTTCCCTGTGGATCATGGGCACTGATGTAAAAATAACTTCTTGCACTACTGTTGGAGACAGGGTTTGTGGTTAGTGCGATGTGTGCTGCTTTAAATAGATTAAATAGTTTTTGGTGAAAAGAGGTGAAATACTTGACAATAAACACGATAAAAATAACAAGTTACTGTTACCTGATCAAATAACCTAAGAACTGTGGTGAAATCTTTGGCTGGGTATGTAGTTAAAAAAAAACAAAAACAAACAAACCCCTCCAACCAACTAAATAATGTTCCCCACCACTAAAGCCCAATTAAGCAGTTCATGAAAAAATTGTTCCAATAACTTTAAAACAGTTATCTATAAAACATTTTTTGCCTCGTATTTAAATACTACAAGCTTGTAGAAATCCAGCCAGAAATTTTAATCATTGCTGTTGAAACTGAAACAAAGGAGCTTGGTATTTCTGTTTTCTTTTACAATTTCTTCTTGGTTATATCAGCACTCAGCTGTTATTGTCCATGCTTAAGCATTTATAAATACCTTGTCTGCATAAGCACAGCGAATAACAACACAATTAAAAGGTAAAATGGAAACAAACTTCAACACATACAGTAATTGTCACAAGTTGCTGTCACAGATTGTCACATATTTATAATAGCAGCGACAACATGGTAATAATATTCATGTTTGAAATCAGTATCAGTTAGCATCAACATGCTAAGCATGCTAGCATATGGGTATCAGCACATGTAATGTCTGCACTGTTTACATATGCATCCTCACAGAGCCAACATGTTTGTCCCTCTATGGTCTAAAATGTGATTTTGGAGTGTTTTCATAGAACTGATAAGGTGTCCACTAATATAAACCTATAGAGTGTATTAGTCAAAAAGTGTAGATTCACATTTGACATGCATCACTGTACAAAAAGCCTTTAGAAAAATGGGAACTAGGTGCAGCAATTCATTGAAATTTATTCAAAGGAATAGTTCTCCAGGCTTCTTGGATTGACATTCCAAAGCTCTTCTTTGGATGTTGTCGGCCTTTTGTTCCATTCTCTGCTGAGATGATCCCACACTGCTTCAATAATGTCAGCCCATGACTGATAGTGTTCCATCGTTGCTTTTCCATCCAGGTGTGCCTTCACTGCATTGGCAGTTTGATTGGGATCAGTGTCATGCTGAAAAATGAAGCCGCTGCCAATCAGATGCTTTTCAGATGGTATTGCATGGCGGATCAAAATCTGATGGTACTTTTCTACATTCATAATTTCATCAATTTTGACAAGCCCTGAATTACTGGTTGAAATGCAGCTCCAAACCATGGCAGAGCCTCCACCATATTTCACAGATGGCTGTAGACTCTTATTGTTGTTCTTCTCTCCTGACTTCTACCGTACATACTCATGATGGTTTGAACCAAAAAGTTCAAATTCGGATTTATCACTCTATAAGACCTACTGCCACTTCTTGAAACCCACTGAAGCTTCGGCGAACAGGAGATCAGCTGAAAGGCCAGATGCATCTCTCAGGTATTTCTCAAGGACATTACTTTCAGATACAGTTCATCTGCTGTTGATAGTTTTTTTTAGGTTTGCTACTTCTTCTGTCGGTTTACTCACTTATAAAGAAATGAACGTTCTCTATTTTTAATGGTAGTTTCATTTTAATGGAGAGAGACACAATAAAAAAATCCAGGAAAAAAAATCACATAAAAGTCATAAATAGATTAGCATGTCATTGGTGAAATAATGTTAGCCCTGTTAGTCCTGTGACAGGCTGGCAACCTGTACGGGGTGTACCCTGCCTCTCACCCTATGGCAGCTGGGATAGGCTCCATACCCCCCACGACCCTGAACAGGATAAGTGGAAGAGAATGGATGGATGGATGGCGAAATAAGTATTTGATCCCTAAGCAAAACCTAACTCAGTACTTGTTGGTGAAACCCTTGTTACCAAGCACAGCAGTAAGACACTTCTTGTAGATGGTCACCAGGTTTGTACATATCTCAGGAGGAATTGTGACCCACTTCTCTTAATAAAAACTCTCCTTTGGATTTCTTGGCTGCTGCTTGGGAACCCAAAGCTTCAGCTCCGTCCACAGATTTTCTACAGGCTTGAGAACTGGAGACTGGCTGGGCCACTCCATGAACTTAATGTGCTTCTTCTTTAGCTGCTCCTTTGTTGCCTTGGTGGTATGTTTTGGGTCATTGTCACACTGGAAGACGCATCCATGTTCCATCTTCAGTGTTCTGTCTGAGGGAAAGAGGTTCTCATCCAAGATTTTATAGTACATGAACTCGTCGTTCTGTACCATTAGCAGAAAAACAGCCTCAAAGCATGTTCCTACCTCTGTGCTTGACTGTGGGGATGGTATTCTTTGGGTCACACAGAGCATTTCTCTTCCTCTAAACACGGCAGATCAAGTTGATGCCAACGAGCTCAATTTTGGTTTCATATGACCACAGCACTTTCTCTCAAGCCTTCTCTGAATCATTTAGATGTTTACTGGCAAACTTAAGATGGGTCTGTGCATGGCTGTCATGTACCATGACATCCTTTGACAGCTCTTTAGTCTTGCCCATGGTGGTGGAGAGGATGGAATGGAAGAAATTGATTCTGTCTTTCTCCATTAAAATGAAACTATCATAAAAATTAGAGACTGTTCATTTCTTTGGAAGTGAGCAAACATACAAATTCAGCAGGGGATCAAATAACTGTTTCCTCCACTAGAAGTATTCAAGGTACATAATTGTTCTACCATTAATGCTTAAATCAATATCATTTTCTTCTTCTTTTTCACGCACCAAATACATACCAACTACAATTACATGCTGTACGCAAAAGGAAGGCTTTTGAAGAAAAAGAATAATAGGAACGTACTCAAAGCCTCTTTTTTTTTTTTTTTAAAGTAAACACAGTGTGAAGTACAGTGCTCGGTCCAGATGTCTACCTTAAGATGAGGCAAAATAAAGAAAGCTTGGTATACAGTATCTATAAAAGTATCTACAATCAGATTATGCAATCCACTGCAAGAACTGCATCCTTGCAGTTTAAAGCACAGCCCTGCTTGTACCAGTGAGACTGGAGTATACTGCGTGTTCAGTACTTACAGTTTCAGTAGTCCTGTTAGGATGGAAGGTCTCTGTGACACAAATTAAATTGGAGGGTTGAAAAGATTCAGAAAAGCCTTCTCTCTTTCAACCTCGGAGGGGGTAGGAACTTCTGTGATGGCACACTCTTATGGGTGCATTCACACCTTAATCGTATCAGGGTTGGAAATATCTAATTATAAGAGCTTATTTTCTCAGCTCCAATGTGTATCAGAGAAGGACAGCCTCATTATAAAGACACTGAAGAAGTGAGCATGAGCGAACTGTGGAAGCCTTGTTAATGTGGCTGCTTTTGACAGAAGATACTGGGATTGAGAGCTGACTCGCTTAGTATCCTTTCAATTACAGACCACATAGTTTCAAGTTAAGGGGTAAGTGTCCCTTCCTTCTGTGTGGGTCTCTTTTAAACTTTGCATTCTTCTGCCCACTGCTTTCTGTTGTTCTTCCATTGCTGCCTCTAATTGTCATTCATCTTGCAAACACATCATTGTAGTAAATACTGCACTTCAGATAACTGCCAGTTTACCTTTTGCTGATATTTAGTGCCTGTCAAGCCATCAATAATAATGACTGCCTGTTATGCTGATGGAAGTTAAAGGAAAGCTTAGTCTTCTGGAAACATTCATTGAATGACAGGTATTTCATGACAAGGATGCAAATTAAATCTGGCTTGAATGTGTGATTTTCTTGATGATAATAAAGTTTTCCTTCATTTTCCCAGCTTCTTGTTGTTCCTTGTGAATATATGAACATATAACAATACCAATAACTGCAATACAATACTTTATTTTAAATATGTTTTCTTTGAACCATATATTAAAAACTTAAACAGACGATAGACTTTTTTTTTCACCTAACAAAACACCCCAAATTTAGTCAGTAACAGCTGAAACACTGTTAAAAAAAAAAAAAGCAAGTTAAGCAGCTGATGTAAAGAAAATAAAAATTCCTACATCCATACTGTAGTTCAGTAATAAATGTACTGGCAGCCTCATCATGAATGTACCACCAGGCTTGGGTAACGGACGAGTCTCTTAATTCTCAAAATGCATTTCTGTCATGCACGTGTGAATTAACTGCATTAAGCAAAAACTGCCACGTTGTGAGGACTCAACATCACATCACATGGTTGTTTGCCCTAGTTGTGCAAGAAAGACAACAGCAGCACTAGAAAATTTAGACGACTTTCAGATGTTGGGAAGGGGGGGTGTGTCGTTGTCATTTCTTCTTTGGCTTAAAAAAGAAATTTAGTTGAAAGAATATGATTTTTGTAGAGGGACATAAACAACAGCATGTAGATGCTTCTGTGTTGACCTTCATTTCGCTGAGTGCAACTTTTTTATTACTATTGATTTTATGCAATTTCTGGGTGGCAGTGATTGAAGTTTACTGCTTCTAAGGTGGGGCATACCACATATGTGTTTCTTCTGCTCTGCTCGTTTTTGTGTGTAGTGGGGGAGGGAAACACACACGTGGTGAAAGAGAGCAGAAGTGAGTAATTTAGCATTTTACTTGAGCTCAAGTGAAATGATTGTACATTAGGTATGTAATTGTAAATGAGATATCATTTTTATGCAGAAAGCAAATCTAAGTTTAGCAGACGTCAGTGCATCAAGGTGCTAAATCAATGTTAAGTATGTTGTATTGGCTTTTAAAGAGGCGTAACAGACTGTTAAGCTTAAACACCTATTCAGCTTGAAATATAATACTGCATCCTCATCTGAGACTTGACTGCTTAGAAGTAAGGAATGTGTCAGGGGATCTGTGTTTCTATGTAACAGAGAAAGTGCCTTAAAACACATGTAATTTTTAGGTGCAACCAGAAGATGCAGTGAAGTGAAAAACAAACAAAACAAAACCAAAACACTTCTGAGATGAAGTTATTTTTCTAGACAGACAGATTTCAAAAAGAATATTAAAGCTCCACAGAGGCTTGACCTTGAGTCAGCTGTCTAGCTGAGCCTTCCATTTCATCTTATCCAGGGTGTGTCTCTCTGACCTCAGAGGCCATGTATATGTTATGGGTGGGCTTTGTGCGGGACTATTGATGCTGACAACAAACTGACTCCACCTGCAGAGTAGCCCCACATAGAAGGCCAGCGCTGCCCAGCGAAGAGACCTGATTGCAAGCAGAGTGAAAGGTCTCGTGAAATTAAAAGAGCCGTCACAGCCGGGGAGCAGAATAATAAATGGCCTGGCGTTTCACCAAAGGTGCTGTTTCCTGATATTTTTGTTGTCAGTGGGTTGCAATGAGAAAGAGTAAAACAATTTTTTTTTGGCTTTCATATGTACTGAAATGGGTATCAGTGGGACTTCCTCTTATCATTAGCAAAGAATGTAGATGATAAGGGTTTATGTGTTAAATTTAAAGAAGGAAATGGGTGATGGCTGTCGCTGCGACTGTAAACACAGTAGATAACTGTCAGAGGCTGGGGTGCTTCAGCTTTAAAGTTCTTACCGATGTGATTTCTTAACTTGATAGCAGTCTAAGAGAGCAGTAGTTAGACTTTCTTTACCTTTTACCGCCTCCTAACACTTCCCTTTGAACATCAAATCAACCTTATATAACAGACCCAGAAGACATTCAAATATTCCATTATATACTAACTATTTTGCCATTAAACAAGCAAACTTTTGCATTGCATGATATATCTTCACATCATCTAAGCACAAACATGTAAATGGATGCAGAATCCCTCGGGGCATTTTCAAAAAAACCCCAAATCTTTCTTTTGGTTAATTGTAATGCTTGTGGAATGAAAAGCTTTATGCTGTCTTCTCAGTTTTTTTTCTCAAGAAAAAAAAAACTTGCACAGGAGTTAAATTGGAATCTGTAATGTGAGGAGGCTTGTCATTGCCAGCAGTGAATATAAACTAAATTGATAGATACTAACTGTAACTAGGTCTGATCTGCAGCCCTCTACTCTGAATGTGGCAAAGCTAAATGAGCAGCTAATGACAGTGCTCCATCCCCAACCACCACCCTAAGGCCTAATCACAGAAATCCTCATAGACCTAATTTTGTTGCATACACGCCCAACTGTAGCGCTTGAATGTGTGAGTTTATAAAGGCTTAAAATGGTATAAAAAAGAGGGAAATGACAAACCTAGAAACAAAGCTTTGCAATTAGGGGGGAAAAAAAAGCTTTTTATCTGTTCATCACCCTCGTGACAGTTTTTAAAGCTATTTATTAACCTAGCAAAAGCCAGAGAAGCCGTGACCATAGCAAAATCCTATGTGATTTGAATGAAATGTAGAAAAATGTGGAAAAAGCAGCTAGATGCTGCTTTTAGTAACAGATAAACTCTACCAGATCCCTACACAACCAATGCTTGGTGTGGTGTACAATTTGTGGAGAGCAGAACAATCAAGCTATCACATGACCAGTTTAGCCATGGACTCTAGCCAAGTCCCTTTAGAAATTCTAGATTCATAGAGTGCATAATTGCATTAGAAATGCATCTACATCAGAGCCCTTATGCACATAAGTTTTAGACAGACGCCCACAAACCCTCACTCTCTTACAGGGGATGTGCACCAAAGTCTGTGACGCATAAGTGTGGAGAATGAGATTGTACCAGTACCCAAAGCTTCAACTTCTAGTCAATATAATTATCTAATCAGTCAATCACATGGCAGCAACTAAATGCAGTTAGGCAACGTAGACATTGAAGTTGATGTTCAAACCGAGCTTCACACTGACTTTGAACGCGGCATGGTTGTTGGTGTCCAACAGGTTGGTGTGAGTATTTCAGAAACTGCTGATCTACTGGGATTCCCCACACAATCATCCCTAGTGTTTACAGGGAGTGGTCAGAAAAAGAGAAACTATCACATGTGCAGCAGTTCTGTGGGCAAAAATGCCTCGTTGATGCCGAGAGGTCAGAGAGTGTCCACACTGCTCTGAGCTGAAAGGAAGGCAACAGTAACTCAAACAACCAAACCATGCGGAAGAGCATCTCTGAATTGGCAACATGTTGAGCCTTGAGGCAGATGCGCTACAGATGCACAAGAGCAGCAGAAGGCCTGCCTGAGGACTGTTGCTGACTGTGTTCTTCCCTTCATGACCACAGTGTACCCATCTTCTGATGAATGCTTCCAGCAGGATATAACACCGTGTGTCACAAAGCTTAAATCATTTAAAACTGCTTTTCCTGAACATGACAATATGTTTACTGTACTCAAACACAGTCACCAGATCTCAAGCCAAGAGAGCACCTTTGGGATGTGGCAGGATGGGAAATTCAAGGATGTGCAGCTGACAAATCTGCAGCAGCTACGTGATGCTGTCATGTCAGTATGGCAGTTCTGAAGCCAACGTGGGGGGGGGGGGGGCTCTAATCCTGCACTAGCAAGGTGTAAGTAATGAAGTGGCCATTGTGTGTGATATAAAATATAACCACACATTGACTGAGCCTACATCATCAGTACACTTCCATACATTCACAACACAACTGCAAACTATAAGGGAGCAAACACTGTGTGACCTGCAGTTACTGTACTCCAGTAATGATGGTTGCTTTCCTGAACTGTGAGTACAGCTATCTGCATGGAGCTAGTTACATGCTCTTCATTAGCATTCTCGCTTGTTTGTCCATCCAGTGGAGCTAGCAGAAGCAAATTGCCAGACATGAAGGAATGAGTTGATAAGTGGTGAGAAGAAGACAATAGCTTCTGAAAAGTGAAGCCATTGCAAAAATGGCTTAAATCTGCATTCGCTCTAATGTTCAGAAGGGGGGAGGCTCCTGGAGCTGCAGAAATACTGCTGTTATTGAAGTCTCTGGGGAAACAGCCTTGATCTTCTACCTCAGTAAACATTTTATTGTTGAAAATGGGAATTTAATTACTAGTTTCAATCCATATTAAATACAAAATGATATTTATTTAATAAATTATGGTCCCCATTAGAGTCAAAAAGGAGGATGAAGCAGGGTATGCTGTTGAGCGAGGCTAACTTGGTGACTGACACCTTCCAACTGCACTACATCCACCTTTTAGATACAATCAGTGCTTTTCCTTCATTGTAGCCTGCCCAGAAAAAATATCTAGAAAAACAAGTGCCTTTAAAAAGGGAACAAAGTCTGCAGAAAAACCAGTACAAAATGGCCAGAGTGGAGCCCATTTCTGTTGTCTACTGCATAAACTGAAAACCCCTGGGGACCGGTGGGGCTTTGTGTCTGCTCTGCAAAAGACACAGATGTGGTCTCAGTCTGACTCTGCAGTTAAGACGCGCAAAAAGCTTTATTGAAAATATTTAACTAAACAACAGTGCACGTTTAGTCAAGCAGATTAGGCCCAGTATAAGCTCCTTTGTAAATGAAGAGAACTACAGACTCGGGACAGCTGCAGAGTCTTTCATGTTCCACGGACAACATTGTATTGTATTTTAATTTTCAATACTGTATTAACATTTGAATATTGTCTACTATAGACTGGGGTACTTTTAAACAAATAAATGTCCATAGGACGTCCACAGGAGAATGAGAAAATGAAATGGTAAATTGAACTGATGCATTTTCTTTTTAATTTTTACAATAAATAAATAAATAACACACATGTGGATAATTATAAAGCTATTGCAAAGTTTCATTTTCATTATGTTATCATTTTATTATAGTCCCGTGTAGGCTTCTATAGAGTCAACATGGAAAGTAAACATTTAATTACCCTATTTCCAGTTTGCTAAATATTGCAACAGTACACATTCTGATTAAAACCTCTCAATTGAAAATGATAGATGATAATCTGCCTTCCATTTGAATTGAAATAGGAGCTTTATACTGAGTATAATTAATTTGCAGGAGTGATGGAAAAGGACTCGTTTCTCACTACTAAAATAATGCTTCCTAGGCATTCTGCCAGACCCTGACGATCTAGCACATGTTGCATGTGGAAGGTCCCTGCCAGTTTAAATTCATTATACCTCCTCATAATGCATATACTGGAAGACTTTCTTTCTGTGGTCTAACAGCGAATATGTGTCTGAGCATCAGCTTTAAGGGTGTCCCAAGGATCTTTCTCTTGAGAGAGAAACACATTCCCACACAGACGTTTTTCCCATCTGCTCCGCAAAGTTATGGACGCTGCAGAAGTCCTGTGCCGACTTTTATTCAGCTCGTATCTCCCAAATGTCTAAATAAAGTCGGGCAACATAACATTTCAGGTGTACTTTGCAAGGTAACTGACGGTTGCTTCTCAAGATACCCTGCCCTACTTGAAAATAATCTCCAACTATAATTAAAACGTAAGTCCTTCTATACATAATTGCCAACATTTATCAAGCAAAGCAGCTCATCCTGAGGGATATAAGATGAGGAGGGCCATTACTGAAATGGCTCCTTCTTCACTTGCCTTTTACAAGTCACACTCACAGCTGTGGATGGCACTGAGCCTTTAGGGGAATTGTGGAAATAAACACACACATCACTCTCTAATATAAGTAGGAAATAATCAGAAGCCGTGTGTACACAAAAGGTGTTTACTCCGAGGTATGTTTTAACCTTGCTGTAACATTCAAACATCACAAGCAAGTGTATCTGTGCGCATTTGCATTTGTGCAGCCCTGTTCAAGGCGGCTAATGCGAGCATAATCTCAGGTTGCACGGTAATTAAGACATTTAGATCTAATGCTTCGTTCAGCATGTTAGTGCAATGAAAACGGCCAGAGGAGAGGACTCTGATGGTTTATCTCGCAGGTTAGTTAAAATCCGACTGACTTTGCTGTTTTTGCACAAAGCTCTCCAATGTAGCCCCAATTAACAATTTTATTTACTGATCTAGCTACTCAGACAACATCAACTTTTCCTGGCTACAATTTTGCAACATATTTGTTTTCATGAAGTTGTTTCATTTATTTTTTATTTTCTAGTTTTTTTGTTGTGGAATTACCTTGCTGAAAAGGAGACAAGGCTACAGCATCAAACACAACATTATGTCCCCATCCCCTTGTATAATTTTAGGGAACTGAAACACTTGTGTTCTCATTTGCTGTTAGGACATAAATCCATTTTTAATAAGTAAATCCAAACTTGTACAACTTATTTTCATAGCAGAGCAGTCTTGCAGTCGGACTCGCTGCCAGATTAAGACACATTCTCAAAAATACACATGCAGTCATCCATCAGGACACACAAGACACAGCATGTCCCAGGCCAGCAGGCTGTCGCTTTTAATAAAACACTGGGTTTGTTTAGCTGATGCCTCATGCGTGCATGATGAATTGATTTTTAAAATAAAAATCACAGTGATGCTCACTCTGGTTACCTCAGGGAGGCTTCTGTCATGCTGATTACAGTTGTTTGTCTCCATGATATTGACATGCCACCACCAAAAACTGTGAGGGCAGGGTTAATCCTGTATTTGCACTTTAAAAATTAAATGCACAAGCTGATGATTTATATTTTATAGTCATGAGCTTGTTTCATAATGCATCTTGTTGCGTCAAAGGTCATGTATCGTTCTTTGTTAAACATTGTGTTGTGTGTTACAGGGGAATCCTGCATCTTTATGTGTTGGAGTTATAAGAGACAAAGAATGGATAGGTATAATTTACTCAGCTATGATTATACCTGGTATCCTTCATCACTTCCTCCAAATGAAATAGCTCTTTGTTATCGGCAGATCCCATGAAACTCGCTGCTAATGGTTGAAACTGCTCCATGTGATTGGGCACAGGAGAGTGGTGCTGCATTAGCATAGCATCAATGTCAAGCTTAAAACCCTGGATTGAGCTAATCAGTATTCCTGCTGCCACATTACTGTGGTACTCAAGATCGAAAATATACAAGTGCGGTAATATCACCATTCAGCCATGTCTACATTACATATCCCACAGTCTTTCCCTAATGGAGCTAAAGAACAGATGAAAATGTGCTGCCCACAAGGATAAATGATAAACAAGCAATAGCTGCATAAGGTGATGTGCTCTAAGTGTGCCCATTTTCAATGTTATTTTGAGTAGGATGATAATAATGTATGTTGTAGTATAGCATCTTGAGAGCTTCAGCAACACATACAGTATGCAGGTAGGTAGTGATGGGATAATAGCGCATTTTTAGTTTGTTTTTTTTCCCATAGAGCATTCATATAGTTTTCAATTTTACATTTAAACTAATCTGTGAGGAGCCATATTTGAGGTCTCAATCATTCTCCAGGCTCTCTGAAGACCTTTTCAAAGTTTTTCTTTGGACACTGGCTCCTTTTAACCTCAGCATTTTCAGAACAGTGTTTTGTTTTGTCTTTTAATTATCTAATTTTTCATTCAATCATTAGAGCTTGACGAACCAGTGTTATATATACACATAACAGACAAATTAGCAAAGAACCAATTTTAAATTGTGTCTTTAGGCACCTTGTTACTAGCAGCCTGTCACAAAAACACATCATGTTCCCATTTCTTTAGCTGACTCTATAAAAAATGTGAACAGTAAAACGATTAGACAGGCATAAATTTGTATTTTTGGACCGACAAGGTGATTCTCAATGAGCTATTAGCTGGAAGCTTCTCATACTTTGGCATGGTGTGCAGTGTGTCCTTAAGAAGTTTGAGTGAACTGAACAAGTGGAAGATAAAGGAAAACGTGTATCTACAGGAGATGAACAGTATCTGAAGGTCATGTCCTTAAGAAATAGGAAAAAAAAAAATCCAGCAATGCCCTGACACTGGACCTGAGAGATACATCTGGCCCTTCAGTTGATCCATGTGCTGTTCACAAAAGCCTCATCAGAGATGGTCTCAGTGGAAGGGCAGCTGACAAGAAACCGCTTTTAAGGAATAGAAACAGGGAGAAAAGGCTGAAGTATGCCAGATTACACAAGAACTGGACTGAAAATCAGTGGCAACAGATCTGATGGTGTGATGAATCCAGAATTGAAAATTTTGAATCAAATCTTTTATGATTCTTTTATGGTTTTTATGAATGCACCTGGCCCCTGACTAAAGAAATTGGATACTGTTTATCAGTGTGCTTTACATTTTGTTACAGGCTGTGGAAATCGTGTTCATTGCCGTTCTCTGTATGCTGCTGCTAAATGGCCGTTTGTGTATATCCGCAGACTTAATTTTAATCTATAAATGTCTACTTGGCCTGGTTCTGTCTTATCTGTGTGTCCATATGTGTAAGAGTCATAACCAGCTTAGATTTTGGTCCTATAATGTTATACAAATGCTTGTCCCCAGAGTCAGAATGGAATTAGGAAAAAAGGCTTTTAAATATGCAGCTCATGTTGCCTGGAATAATTTACAGAGGGAGCTGAAACTAGTTACGATGGGGGAGTTTAAGTCCATTTTAAGGGAACCGTATTTCCTATTTTCCCAATTTCCCAGCAAAATATAAAGAAATGAGGGGTGGCTCAAGACTGTTGCACAGTACTGTTTGTCCATATTTGGTGATTTTAATTCATTGTTCATTAATGGAATGACAATATTAACCATCTTATCAAACACAGATGTGTCTGTTTATCTAGATTATTATAAGCTTCAGAAAGACATGGTTTTAAATGACTATAACAAAAAAATGTGAGGCAAAAAATGTTAGCAACAAATAGAATAAATTTATGTATGTAAGCTGTATGAGAAACTATAATCCACTTGCTTCTGTGCCATTTGTGATATATGCTTTTTTCCACCTCCCTTGACTTTTTCTTTATTTAAAGGTGCAATAAATAAGCAGCACTTTCACACAGTTCTTATGATCATTTATGTTAGGTGGACATACAAATACAGTTGTTTTTTTTTTTGTTTTTTTTTTTAATTTGACAGCTACGAACAATGGTACGAGGTAGAAAGAGCTGGATATTTGCAGGAAAGTGAATGTGAGGGTCTGTGTTAATGTGGGTGTTGAATTACATGGTTGAAAAGATGGAAACTACATTTTCTGTGTGGCCTCTTTTGATGGAACTCTGTGTTCAGTTATCTGGTCTTTTTGTGAGGCCTGTCTTTAAAACTATTTCCTCTATTCAACATCACACCACTGCCAAAATATTAATTATAACATTATTTTTCTGCAGAACTGTCAGCATCAGTAGTGAATTTTCAGCTGTATATTTTCTGAAAGTTCAAGTATATTATCATGTTCTGAGTGTCCAAGCATATTGATTTATTGCTATGAAGGTATTAGGCATATTAATTACTGTAAAGGGGTGACACCAAATGTAGTTTACATAAATCCACTAATTTAAAGACACTTTGTAGTTCTTTAGTAACATTAAGGTTATGAGATCATTTCATTTCTATTGATACCATAAAAACACATAACATAAAAATGAATAAATGAATTGTGAAACTGAAATTTAGACTTTCCGAGTCAGAATGATTTAGCCAGTGTGGTGATGCCTTAAATTTGCAGTCTGTGTTATAGCCGGCAGGGGCTGGACGAGAAGTCTAATTGCAAGGATTCAGCCAGTGCATCCCTGCAAGCTGCACGTTGGCAGAGTTTTCAATTTATTTTTTTCATTTATGTATTTGCTTGTTGGCATGGGCTGTAAACTGGGAAATAAACTCCCCCTTTTGTCTCTGCCTGTCTTGAGCAGGTGCAGAGCCTTGCCTCACAAGACATGATTTTAGCAGACTGATATTGCGGAACCCCCCCCCCCCATGCTGAGCTAATGGGATTTGTAAATTTTTTGAAATCCTGGATTGTAGCCAACCCTAATTTTACTTGATCTGTGACTTCCGTAAACACTGATGAGTCACTAGTCACCCCCCCCCACACACACACACACTGAGCCAGCACAGGATAACTACCTTACACACTAGAGAAATAAAGAAGTCGAGAGTCATGTGAAAAACAACTTTTTCTTTCCCTTTCACTTCTAATGTTTTATGTGACCGGACATTAAAAAAATTATGGGCTCCAGTACTTCTGTTTGTGGGGATTTGTTTATGCACAGCTATCTTAGGTTCCCTCCTCAGCATTTCAGGTCTGGACTTTGGATCATTGCAACACCTTGATTCTGTTGTAGATTTGCTGGTGCCCTTGGGACCATTGTCCTGACACATGACCAAGTTTCAGCCAAGCTTTAGCCGTTGGACAGATGGCCTCACATTTGACTTTAGAATACTTTGCTATACAGAGGAGTTCATGGTGGACTCAGTAACTGCAAGGTGCCCAGGTCCTGTGGCTGTAAAGCAAGCTCAAATCATCATCACTCCTTCACCATGCAAACTGAAAAATGTAGAGTCTGAAACACGGTTTCTCTGAGCATCACACCGTCTGACCTTTGTCTTGCAAGTTTTCCACATGTGAATAATCTTTCTCACTGTAGAATGACGGACTTGTCTGAAAATATTCGTTCAACCCTCCCCAGGCTGATGTGCAGCAATAACTGTTTCTTTAAGGTGATTGTTGATGTGTTTCCTCCTTGGCATTGTGTTAACACATGCCTGTAGCAAACTGCCAACACTTCTGCTTTCATAGAGGCGCTCACACTTGCTAATGATCAGTGAATCAATTGCATTTCATTAGCAGCACCTGGCTGCTACTTCCCCTCTTAATTCCTAGAAGCAGTAAAAGTGTAAAAATACATTTTTCACACACTGTTTCTGCAGTTTGGCTTAATTTTTGTTAAATTAATAATGACAGGCTGTAATATTCCATGTGTTGTGTGAGACCTGCTTAAAACCACAGGAATGTTTTTTAAATTATTATTTCCTGATATTTAAAACTTTGGCTGTACTCTCACTTTCACGTGACAGTCTACAGGAAATATTAACTTTATAGGTTTTTGTAAATTAAAATGACAAATTTCCAGTTATGGTACAAATGCAGCCAAACAATTTGAATGTAAGTAAGTGATGCATTATAATAATTTACCCTGCAAATCACACTAGTGTTCACATTCTTACAGTATATACCTCTTACATGCCTGAAAGTCACTTTTGCAGTCATTCAGACACCTGTGTGAAAGCAGAGAGCTGTCTGAATGCCATGACATTTGGAGGCAGCAAAACATTCGGGGGGCAGTGCGCAAAGCAGCAAAATGACATTCACAGCCACTTAGCTGCCTAAAAGAATCAAAAGTCTTGTTTGACTGGTACTGTATCGTGGCTTTCCCTTCTGGGGGGGAATGCTTATTCCTTAGTATTCCTTAAGCTGTCTAGTAGCTACTGTGTCTAGTAATGTTTGGCCACTTTCAAGGCTCAGTGTTATTGTCGCACTTAGCCAAATGCCTCACCATATTGTTTTGCCACTTGGCAGGCATCTCGAATTTTCTACAGAATTTCCCCTGGTCTGCCTAGAAGCCATATATTAGGACTGTCATTTACTCCATGGGAGACTCTGAATTTGCTGCCTAGCAGAGTGGTGCGTGATACTTCAGAGTGGACATTTTCATTGCCTGGAGACAATAACAAAGCAACAGTATATCCATTAGCCTATTGTGCCTGTTAATGTGTGCCTGCATCAAAATGATTTCACACTGGAGTCTGATTATTTAAATCCTGAGCGATTGTGTGCCTTTATTCGCTGGGTACTGAGAACATCGGTTTCCATTTTGAACCTGGTAGATTTTTCTGTTGCTTTTGCTATCAGTCTCTGCTATGTCAGTCCGAGCTAATCAATTCTATTTCCCCCAAAGTTTTTACAGACGTCAAAAAGTGAGATAAAAAAAATATTAATCTTCTTTATTTTAAGGGTGCCTTAAATCAATGATAAACATTTTACTTTGATTTGCTGGTAGGAATGTGTTCCCCCCCCCCAAATATTCATATATCTGTGCAACTGATAGAGATAATATCCTAAACTCATAGTGGATAGTTTATACTTTTTCTGGTTGCTTTCCGTTTTTCTGAAGACAAAGAAATGTGATAATTAAGTAGATTCTTCTACCGTTCCTCGATTGTAAATCCTGCCCTGCGTGCTGTACCATGGTCCATTTTTTTTTTTGGTAGCTGCACAGCTTGTTATCCTTTAAATTGTGAGAGCTTCCTCACAGTAGACTATATGTGTGCCTGCCACATACAGTTCCATTTCATTTTACTTTTATTCATGTGGAATAGCAGCACTTTTGCACAGGAAAAAATAAATGTTCTGGAGGTAAAAATGCTCATACAGTTGAACATCTGGGCATAGCTGACTGACTCCCAGTCAGTGACACATGGCCTGAGGATGACCTCCTTCTGAACCGCATCCAGCTAATTTTATTAAGCTAATTTTCAGATCTCTGTCTCCCTTCTAATGATCAAACATGGTTTTAATCAGTCCCTGCACTAACTGAAGTCGATTAGAGGTTTGATGCTTTCTAACCTGTGGAGGCAGAAAGACTGAGCTCTAGATAGATGCTCTGCTGCAGAGGAAAGCAAGTGTCTGACAGCCAGTGTTTAATCTGTCCATGCCAATCCATCACTGTCAGCCATCACTGTCGCATGCTTGTACTGAGAGGAGGATGATAGAAAACAATAGCACAGAAACAAAAATGCGTTGGAAGCAGCACAGCTCACATTTAGCTCAGATCAGAACTACAGAATTCTGCAACATATTTCTTGAAAAATCTTATTTTCATTGGTCTTTGTACGTGCACCACTTTTCCTTAAGCTTTTATTATTTTGTAAGAAGCACAATACTTATTTTTGCTATCTTAGCTAAGCTTTAAAACTCCTTTTCAATGTGTTTCAAGGCTTCTTAAGTCTCAGACGTAATAAAAATAAAATAAAACTAATAAAAAACTTATTTTTTTTCAAAATAAGTGTTTTTCCAAATAAAATGTGTACATTAAAAAAAATAAGGAGAGAAATAGAGCTGTTTTCTCTACTGGGTTACAAGTGGATCTAGAAATGAAAGAAGGCAATGGCTTTGAAGAAATGATTATCTAAATTTAGGAAGGTGCACATACCATTGATGTTGGAGAGAATGAGGTTAAATAATCTGAAACAGTAAGTTATAAGTATTACCATAAAGTAAAACAGCATCTTTGTGTTGCTTTTAATGAATATTGTGCTAAAAAAATCCCATTAGAAAAAAAGAACAAAAAAGAAAAATGCTTTAACATATACATTCAAATATGTGACAAACCTATGACACATAAAATTCCATAATAATTTCTGTGATATTAGGTGGCCTGCATATTAACAAGGAGAAAAGCTTGGAATAACCTTTTGCACCAATAGAAAGCATTTGAAATGAGGAGAGTGACTCAAAGTCAGTGTCTGTGCATTGAAAACTCAAGGTAGCCTCGTTATGTGCAGCATTAAAGCTATTAATGAAAGCAAACAGATCAAGTGAAACACTGACACTAGTGTCAAACTGACCTTAGTCAATATCAGGATACTGAATAAGCTTTTATATTGTTAGAAATCACATTATATTGGGGTAGAGATCGTAGCTCTCACACTGCATCAGAAGAGTACAATTTTTTTTTAACTGAAGCATCTCTAATCAAGGTGAAGATAGGTCTTCAATTATGGCAACCTTTTGAACCATAATTTTTAAATCAAAGTAAAGAGGATGGTAAAAGAAAAACTGTAAAATTATATATGTATATATATATATATATATATATATATATATATATATATATATATATATATATATATATATATATATATCATTTTCACAAGTGGCTTCTTCTTTGCTTGATAGCGCTCTAACCTGCATTTATGGATGGCACAGCAAACTGTATTCACAGACAGTGATTTCTGGATGTTTTCCTGAGCCCATGCAATGATTTCCATAAGAATTTATGTTTTTAATGCAGTGCTGCCTGATTGCCCAAAAATCATAGGCATGCACCACTGATTTTAAGTCTTGTCCCTTTGCTCACAGAGATGTCTCTTTTGATCTTTTGTTATTCTGTACTTCAGATGATGAGATATTGAAAGTTTTGCAATATTACATTAAGAAGCATTCTGAAATTGTTCCCCAATCCACAAGTGCAGTTTTTTGCAGATTGGTGAAACTCTCTGGGATGCTCTTTTTAATACCCAATAATGTTACTGGCCTGTTTACCGTTAACCTAATTAATTCCAAGATATTCCTCAAGCTGTTTCACTGCTGTACCACTTTTCCAGCCTTTCGTTGCCCCATCCCAAAGTTTTTGCTGCAATCCGATTCAAAACGAGATATATTTTTCATGAAACAGCAAAATGTATCAATTTGATGTGAATAAAATATGGGTTCATGTGTTGTGATTTTACAAAGGATGGACCCAAGAAGCAGACTCAAGGAGCGGCAGACAGAAAAGTTTGAAAGGTTTATTTACAATGGGATTTGCGTGACTGGTTAAATGTAACAGGGAGGAGGGAGGTAGTTAACAAATGACAGTGATGAGAGGAGGAATGCAATTGCTAAGTGGATTGAAGCTTAGGGGGCCTTTCTTGTAAAAGATGAATGCTGAGCCATGAGAGGGACAGCTGGTGGGGAAGCTGGGGCTCAGAGATGAAGATGGTGACCTGTGGAGGTGAGTTTCAGGTAAGTCCTTGTTTCCAAAGAGAATCATAAAACCTGAGTGCTTTTCCTGCACTAGTCTGGCTGTTCTTGCAAAGCCAGACTAGTGCAGGAAAAGCACTCAGGTTTTATGATTCCTGCACTAGTCTGGCTGTGGGCCTCAGACTCCAGACAGGATTGCAGGTATGTTTTTCAGACTGGGAGGAAGGAAATCCAGGAAGGTAACCAAGAAGCAGAGAGGACACAAGGGTTACTGACCAGAACTTGCAAAAGTCAAAGTCAAGCAAGTGCAGTGAGTTTACCAGCATAGTGGAGACAACAATCCTTATATACACAGTACTGATGACAGTGATGAGTTGTAGAGGTGTGAGAGCAAGCCTGGGAAAGGGCAGCTCCACCCATGGGTGGCACTGATAATCTGCCCACCTTTCCACCTGAGATGAAACAGAAAAGAAAGAAAGAAAGAAAGAAAGAAAGAAAGAAAGAAAGAAAGAAAGAAAGAAAGAACGAAAGAAGGAAGAGAAACTCAGACTTCCCCCGACATTGGCATTACAAGATTTACATATCATTGCTTTCTATTTTTATTTACATTTTACAAAGCACCCTGACTTTTTCAGAATTGGGTTTGTACATAAAAACATGATTTTGACATAGGCGTGATGCCAGTATATAAGTTTATACGGTCTCAATTTATACATGCCCTCTGCAACGATTAAGATGTGATCAGGAGAAATAACCTGTGTGTGTAGACTATGGGAGTGTGAATGGCCACAGTACCAAATGTCATCTAGAACTACAACTACTCACATATCAGTACTGGAGAGTGAGTATTCATGAAAAACTTGCTGAACCAGCTGTGATGAACTGCTGTCTGAAATTATGTCGTCCACTGCTGTTATTGACATTGCGACCCTGTCATACTCTAATTCCAGTTCAGCCTCAGACTCTCTATCTCTGTCTCTAGCTGAAAAGTATCAAAATTGCTTACATTTAGACATGCTAAAGTATAGACATGCAGCGGGTCAGCATGAGGATTATTTTTCTATGATGAACTGATTCCTTCATTTCCAAAACATTTAATAACACTGACAGGCATGTGTAGAAAGACAAGCATGATACCTTAATATGTGGTTAGTGGCAGGTGGCTGAAACAGTGCTATCCCAGACTAGAACCCAGTTGCGAGCCTCTTTGACCCAGTGTTTTGAATTTCAGTTCTATTTATGTATTTATGTATGTATGTTTTCTGCTTACTTTGTTCTTTGTTCTGGTCATTTTGAGTTTTGTATTCTAGCTTATTCCTCCTGTTTTGTTTTCCACGATTTTGGTAATAATAATGATTGTTTACAGTCAATCTTCTGAGTTTCAGTTTTCCTGCCCCTTTGTGTTCCTTGTGTCATTTAGTCTCTGTTTCTGTGTTAGGTCATTTTGCTACTTCCTGTTTGATTTTGGTAGCTTCTGTCTCTTGTGTCTTGTTTCCAGTTTTGCTTCCCCTGTCTTGAATTTGTTTCAGCTGTGTTTTGTACCCTGATGTTCCCCATCTCTGTAATTACCTCTATGTGTACTTAAACCCTCATTTGCATTATTCCTTTGTTGTCATACTGTTTGTAGTCTGTTGTCTTCCCTTGTGTGTCTTCTGGTTTGAGTTTTTGGATTTTGTTCTCACCTAAATAAATGTTTGCTTTTTGTTTATTTAACTCAGTTTCACGAGTCTTCATCTGGGTCCACATTCTCCTACATTATGACATTTTCAGGTCATGGTGATGACTGGGAGGAGGTGGGTTGTGCAGTCACTTAGATATGTCAAGGAAGTAAAACTGGAGCCTGACAGAACAATGTGGCTTCTGCCACATGAGGAGGGCAGTGACAGCAAATACTAGACACTGGGCATATGCCAGATGTCTTTATAGTTTAAAAAAAAATACTAGTATATTAAAATTCTGAGGGTTAAACTAAGTTCAAAATCTGTGCTATAAGTTTTTATTTTCCCTAATAGCATTTGTCTCATAATGCTGAACATTAAACACAGGTTTAGTGGCCCTTGCGTATAAGTGCCCCTTTACACACACTCAACAGCCACTTCACTGTGTATGCCTCTTCAACTGCTGATTAACACAAATAAATAATCAGCCAATACATGGCAGCGACTCCATGCATTTAGGTTTGTAAACATGGTGAAGATGGCTGCGGAAGTTCAAACTAAGCATCAGAATGAGGAAGGAAGGTGATTTAAATAACTCAGAATGTGGTGCGTCAGTTCTAAACAGGTTAGTTTGAGTTCCGAAACTACTGAGCTACTGGGACTTTCCCCACACAACCACCTCTTTTAATGATTCAGAAAAATAAAAAATATCCTGCTTTCACTTCTCTGGGTGAAAATGCTTTTTTGATCCCAGAGGTCAGAGGAGAATGGCCAGATTGCTTTGAGCTGATAGGAACGCAACAGTAACTAAGTGCTGTTAAATAAAAGAAAAAGAACAAACTGTAGGAAATAACCACTTGTTGCAACTAAGGTATACAGAAGAGCACCGCGGAGCATGCCATACCTTGAAGCAGATGGGCTACAGCAGCAGGAGACCACACTGGGTGTCATCTAAGTACAGGAATTTGCACAGGTTCACCAAAACTGGACAATGGAAGACTGGAAAAATGTTGCCCAGCCTGATAAAGTCTCAATTTCTACTGAAAATTTCTGGTGGTAAGGTCAGAATTTGGTGGTTATTTAAAAATAAATGGTGGTGTAATGGTGTGGGGACTATATTCTTGGCACAATCCAACGGAGCACCTCTGGGGTGTGGCGGAACGGGAGATTTGCCTCAGGGACATGCAGCCACCAAATCTACAGCATTCCTGAAGGCAAAAAGGGGGGGGGGTCAACTGAATCCTAGCGAGGTATACCTAATAAAATGACCAAAAGTGATAGACCAAAAGTGATTGCTTTATTTTCTTTACATTTTTATGTATATGTATTTGGGACCACACTGCCGATGCCTGCCTGTGTTACCAATTTTTGTTGCTATTCAGAAGAGGTCCAAAATGTCATGATCTTTTCTTTCAAAATTACTTTGTCAAATCCTAATTTTGAGTTCCTTAAAGTAAAGAAAAGTAAAGATTTCTCAACTTACTTTCAAGCACTGCAAAGAGTAATCCTCCTGTTGCCAGAGTGTTCTTTAGCCTCTCTCGTGGAATTTACTATTCTAGCTAGCCCACTAGGCTGTAGGCAAGACAGTGATGCAAGCTCTTAACTAAAAACCTCTTCAAAGACTTTTTGCCCCATGCCACCCTGCTGTGTTGAGCATAAGCTATGTCAATTCATAAGCTGGTCACAAGCTTTGCTTATGAGCTGACAAAAGAAAACCTTTCTATCAAAGGTACCAGCAGTATTTGTTTCCTACCCCCCAAAATTCAATATCACTTATTGACTGTTTCTGTGTGACACATTTGGTGTGTGCATTCCTCTTCCATCTTGATCAGCATCGCAGCATGCCTCCAAAAATGCACAAGTACATTCAATTATTTAGAAATGGTTCTCTTTTTTGTAGCATATCGTACATCTTCATTTAAACATCACTGACGTGTGTTACACAAAATAAAGTAAAACTGGAGCATGTTTGGTGCCTTTTCTCATTTTGTGAGTCACACAAAATAATGATGCAATCGTAAGTCTGTCATCCTGTTGCTTATGCAAGTCTCAGTTTAGCGTTATGGAGAGCTCAGTCATTAAAGTCTGTTGCAAATCACGCTGCTGTTTGCAATAAAAATGTCACACAAAACATCCGGACAGTTTAGGTTATGGAAGAGTGCCAAATAGTTCACTGACAAATATATAAATTTAAAAAAAAAAATCTAATCTTACATGTATTTTATTACTGACATTTGTTGGCATCTAACTGAAATACTGCACCAATAGACTCCTGAGAATGAAACATGTGCGATCATGGGTAAAAGGATTAGCATGAAAAATGTTTGTACAAAGCATCTTTGTGTGGATAATTGTCAGCTGAACAAAAATCCCAAACAGCAGATGTTTCATTCTCGGGATGAGAAAGCCTCGTGGCAATGATAATGAAGGTAAACCTCACTAAAAAATAAAAAAAAAAAGCAAAGCAAACAAAAAACAACAACAACAACAAAATGCACACACACAATGTGATCTACATGTATTCTGAATGTGTTAGCTTCTTCTGGTTTCTGAGGAAGGGTTATAGATGGAGTTGAGTGCTTGCAAAATTACCATAACAAGCAACGGTCCATCAGGAGATCTGTGTTTGCAAACTGTCAAGAGCAAGGTTTTCAGACACTAACTGCGCTACACTATATTGCCTATATATTTGCTCATCTGCCTTCACGTACATATGAGCTTGAGTGACATCCCATTCTGAATCCATACAGTTTAATATGTTGTTGGTCCACCCTTTGCAGCTATAACAGCTTTAACTCTTCTGGGAAGGCTTTCCATAAGGTTTAGAAGTGTTTATGGGAATTTTTGACCATTCTTCCAGAAACACATTTATGAGGTCAGACACTCATTTTGAACAAGAAGGCCTGGCTCTAATTCATCCCAAAGGTGTTCTATCAGGCTGAGGTCAGGACTCTGTGCAGGCCAGTCAAGTTCTTTCACACCAAACTCACTCATCCATGTCTTTATGGACCTTGCTTTGTGCACTGGTGTGCAGTCATGTTGGAACAGGAAGGGGTCATCCCCAAACTGTTCCAACAAAGTTGGGAGCATGAAATTGTCCAAAATGTCTTGGTATGCTGAAGCATTAAGAGTTCCTTTCACTGGAACTAAGGGGCCGAGCCCAACTCCTGAAGAACAACCCCACACCATAATCCCCCCTCCACCAAACTTTACACTTGACACAGTGCAATCAGTCAAGTACTGTTCCCCTGGCAACCACCAAACTCAGACTCATCCATCAGATTGCCAGATGGAGAAGCGTGATTCATCACTCCAGAGAACACGTCTCCACTGCTCTAGAGTCCAGTGCTGGCATGCTTTACACCACTGTGACCTCTGCACACTATGTGCTTCAGCAGCGCTGGCCCCACTCTGTGATTTTATGTGGCATATCACTTCGTGGCGGAGTCGCTGTTGTTCCCAATTGCTTCCGCTTTGTTATAATACCACTAAGAGTTTACTGTGGAATATTTAGTAGGGAGGAAATTTCATGACTAGACTTGTTCTACAGGTATCATCCTATCACAGTACCACGCTGGAATTTACTGAGCTCCTGAGAGCGACCCATTCTTTCAAAAATGTTTGTAGAAGTAGTCTGCATGCCTAGGTGCTTGTTTTATACACCTGTGGCCATTAAAGTGATTGGAACACCTGAATTCAATGATTTAGATGGATGAGTGAATATTTTTGGCAATATAGTGTATCACCCACAGTTATCACAGCCGTGTGTATAGCTGCTGCCTGTGTTGATCTCCAAAGACTTTGATGAAAGTTAGGGTGCTTGGTTGACTTACATTTTTAGCATCATGCGGTATCTGAGAGTGCTGCACATCATTAGTGTCTTACATAGGCTCGTGATAGAAGACTCCTTTAAGCAGTGCACAGTAAGTGAAAAATCGGAAACTGGCAACATTAGATTGCATCTTTTTCTAAACTTCTTGCCGACTGTAAAATGTGATACAGACTTTTTTCTTCTTTTTCCATCTGTCCCAACCTGCATACCAGGGGAAACATAAAGTGCATTCATAAGCATTCGTAGCTTGCACTATGATATTCCACATCGTAAATGAGACCAGGAGAGGGAGAAGGTATACATCTGCCAATATAGAAGGGAGGGAGAAGGTCTGTGTGTGTTATGTTTAATTCCTTTGTTCGGCATGCCATTTACTTTGAAATGGTTCTTTGGGCTACTTTTGGATATGCCATGCATATGTGATTTGTCTTACTTTCCAGCTGATGTTGATATATAGTTTTGTTTGTTACACCAGCATCTGAGTAAGACACAATTATTTCTAAGTAGAACATTCACTGCATTGGAGCCACTTAAGACCTATATCCTATACTTACCTATAGGATAGTAGAAACTTGTTTACAGAGGTCTATGGGTTAAAAACTGCATGCCCCCATATTTTGCTTACTTTGATCTGTAAACAGAATTAAAATTCCTGGCAAGGTTAGTTTGAATATTTTGACTTGCGTTTGTTTGCTTACAGAAAAGTATACCATTTATCACCTGCTTTATCCATTCACTGTATCCACCTACTCCCTCAGTCAATAAATGATTAAATAATCTGGGGTCTTTGTCTTTAAATTTACTCACCAGCTACAGCCTCTATGGTCTGGTCATCTTTACACCACCTAATCAGTCAATAATATCCTTACACAATGTGTCAGTATTAGCATACACAGTTTTCTCATATGGTGTTCAATGTGTTTTCTTATTATCAGTATTAGAATTAAATAAAAAATTTAACACAGATCTGTTAGATCGCTATCTATAGACCGCATACTATTAACAACATGAAAATAGTCTGGTAATGGTAGACACAGGTAAACAAAAAATTTACAACTCTATCTAATTGAAATGTTATTGAGCTGAGCCTTTTGAGATACATGATATTAATTCAAAAGTATGTCTTGGTATTTGCCCTTCCACCAGTTTGCAGGATACCCACCTGTACCCCCACCCCATTCACGGTTGTATGGATATAGTGGGGTTTGCAGGGGGCTATTATGACCAATAAAAAATTAATTTCAAGTAAACATAAATTCCGACTTAAAGGTTCTAAATTTTTTTCTCCAAGAACTGGATAATAGTCCTGAATTTGTAAAATTTTTGTATTTAACTTTTGAGATTAATTTTTACACCCAAAGTAAATGTAATTTATGACTCAACTAAGTCGGCTCCTCAGCTGGGCCTCGTACTACAAAGCGAGTTCAGCATATCCAGGATATGTGTGTACAGTATATGTGTATTCAGTGTATACAGTATTAAAGGTGTGTACTTTAAGTGCTTTGGTCACTAAGGCTGGAAAAGTGAGCCTATCTGAAGGTAGGAAAGAAAGGCAGCAAAAGTGCCGACTGTGTAAGTCAACAGACTTATCAGTAAGACGTGGGAGAATCTGATGATTATAATTGAGTAACATTAACTTAATATTTAAAAGACAGTTTTGCTTTTATTGTCTCAGCTGCGGCCTTGGCAGTGTTTCACAGTCTGAGAGTAAAGAAGAAAATTTAAAAGCCAGATTCAAATGTAGGTTTGGCTACGTGTGAATTTGACATAAACTCCACAAGTTCAAACAGGTGTCCTGTTTTAGGATTATATATCAAAGCTTATAGCACAATACAATTGTTGAACAACTGTTTGTAGCTTACAGGTAAACAAGGACTTTTGTTTTTAGATTACACTCAATGCATTTAGTTCTATTTAGTTGTATTGCGACTTTCATGTAATACCAGTCTGTAACACAAGATGATGCAGTGAGTCAACATGGCATCCAGTTTTCCTGGAGTCCAACAGGAGAAGAAGACAAATGGCCAGGCGGTCTAGTGACTCAGACCACAAATGTGACTAAAATCACTGGAAAGCAACTCATTAGATAGCATACAGTACACCTGAACATGCCACCAGGTTAGCAGAGAGAAGCAGAGAACCACACAGTCTCACATCCACAGCCAATTCAGAACGACCAATTAACAAGAACATCACTGGACTTGTGGAGAAATTCTACAGAAACCAAGAACCCAGGACCTTCTTGTAGAAAGGCAGCAGTAGCAACCACAGCACCACTCCAATTTCTGCAACTACACTAACACTTTTTAATAAAATACTGACACCTAGTGGCAGTTTTTTTGGGGGGGGCATTTTGCAAATCCTCATTACAAGTACTTTAAAATACTAATGAGTACAGCTGCAGTCAGTGGTGAATAGGGAAATGAGGAAAATTACTGTCCTCACTTTTAAAGCAAGCTAAACATTTCTATGTAAGGTTTTACATATGTACTTACTAGCAGCCAGCTGGCAGCTAGTTTAGCAATATATATAAAAGCCAACAACATGAAAGCACTGACAATTCAGACTAAATATGCATGCATATCATAATTTCCTGCTGGCAGTACATACCAGTGCATGTAAACCCTTTATGTATCAAACTTGGCATAATGAAAATTCCCTGGTTATCTAACAACCCCCCCCCCAAGAGTTGCTAAGAGTCAAGCTGTGGCAACACAGAACAAGTTCTTCTTTAATGGACTTGAATAGAATCTACTAGATGCCCCCAAATCAGGCTACTCCATGCCTGGCTGGTTTCCACCTCAACACTCTGAGCTAAGTAAATCTCAAGCACGTCAGCGCTCGATCAAGGTTACACTGGCGAGCCAAAGTCTTCTCTTACAACATTTGGAATATGAGTCAAATGGGAAGACAGAGGCTTAAGTGAAATCTGCAGCATGTGTGACAGTGATGAAAACGCAGCAAGACATTTGCTCAGAGGCAAAAGCTTAAGGTGCCACTGGCAGAATAAAAGGATGCAATTCTCTTTCGTCTTACATAAGCACTCATGGAACACAATTCTCATCATAGTTCTCTTCAGCAGCTTTGTGAAGCCACTCTCATTCTGCATGACTTGATTTACGTGCACATCGGCCATCAAATTAATCTCAACCTTTCGAATTTAAATTCTGCCTCACACTGAAGCGAAGGGTTCAAGAAGCCCAATATTAAATAATTCTGACCATTTACACCCTCTTCAGTATTTAATTCAAAGTAGTTCAACGAAACCAACCTGATGGGCGGGGGCTGTAGGAAAGCGGGGAAGAAAGAATAGAATGTGTGAAATAAACAGTAATTAATGCTAGAACAAGGAAGGCTAGAAGAAAAGGCCAGCACACGCTCTCCCATTCAGTCTGGCACTAATGGGAATATGATTGCATTCTGTCTTTTTTTTCTCCTAGTGAGGGTTCTTTGTCTAATTCAATCAATAATTCAGGGCATTCAATGCACTCTGAGTGGATGCTCTGAATGAGGTGAATCAAAGCAAAGCAATTCAGACAGCAAATGCAGCCAGTTTGACCTATGGTTTAATTTAGTGAAAAGGCAGAAAATGCTGTAATGTGTTGTTCTGCAGAACTATGCCAAATGGGTCATACTGCAACAAAATTTCAAGATTAAAAAAATAATAATTTATGTCAGGAAAAAATGTAACCTACTGCTAAGGACGGTAAAAACTTTTGAGATTTGGATCAGGATCTCACACTTTATTACACTGAAACGGAAAGCTGACTTTCATGTGTGACAGAAGACAATTCCACGTGTCCTTCACTGAGAAGGCTGAAGAATAAGGTCCGTTGGGGGTCAGCTGCTACAATGTTTTCTGGCAACCTTTTGAACCCTCCCCAACTCCAATTAACTTGCCAAGTCATGTGACACAAAAAAGTTGACAGGGATGAATGACAGCTGCCCAAAGGTTTAAACCAAGACCATCTAAAAGATCACATCTTACAGGATTCATTTATAGTGCCTGCACTTGCAGACATTCAGTGATATCTGGACTATCAGACTCAGATATCTGACTAATCAGACTTCAAGTGTATCCCTCAATACCCTGTTGCAGATTCATGGTGTGTAGTTCCTCGGGACACCTTCAAGCGGGCATTCAACACCTCTGACCAGGAGCTTCCGAGTCACGAAAGTCTTAATACCATTTAGGAGGTCCATTTAGCATGATTGTGCGTCTAAAGTGGAACTGGCAATTATGATATCAGTGTGAAATGCCAGTGGTTCGCACTGATACACACACATTCACTCATTGCTGTGAAAGGGGCGTTTGGTTTATTTTCCGTGTTGGCAATCAGTCCTGTGTGTTTTGACCTCAGCCTCAATCAGTGCAAAGGGGGCAAACATCCACAGTCGTGCACATCAGTCAGCTGTTCTCCAGCTCCAGCTCCACCCCCCCACTTCAGCCATGAAATTACCTCTGTTTCCTCTCCCCCGTTTTTTCCCTCTTTTACTGCTCCACATATTTTATCAAAGTCAAGTGATTTCACTGCTGCACCTTTTTCAGAGAGCCACAATGCACTCCAAAAAGGCACAAGACACAGAACTAATTTAAAAAACTTCTTTTGAAGGGGGAGGGGCGCACGGATGGTGGCACAGTGGTGCGGTGGTTGCCACTGTCGCATCATAGTAAGAAAGTCCTGGGTTCAAATCCAAGCTGGGGGAACCATCTGTGTGGACTTTGCATGGATCCTCTCTGGTTATCTTCCACACCCCCATGCATGGGGTTAGGCTAATTGGTGATTCTTAAGATGTTCACACAGTGGACACGATTTACTGGTTGCACATTGCTTTGAAGCTGAATAGGTGGCAATTTGCAGATGTTCCAGGCTCTGGTTGCCTAGATGACACTTTAAGTATTTGCTGCCAGGTCACATGTCATGCATCAGTATTCTTCACTCTCATTGGCATTTGCTTCAGTCACCCACCTGGAAATAGAGCAAAGTTTATCTAACGTCCTGCCCATTTCTTGTAGCGTTCTATGGTCTCTGGTTGCAAAGTCACTACGAATCATGACAAGCAAGTAGCTTCCAGTGTAGACCCAGCCTAAATTGGCTTAAATTGGCCGTGTCATGAATGGTTGTCTGTCTCTATGCGTTAGCCCTGCAACAGACTGACAATCTGTCCAGACTGCCTCTTGCCCTATGGCAGCTGGGATCAGCTCCAGCCCAATGATGACCCTGAATTGGATAAATGGAAGAAAATAGATGGATATCATGGATGCCATCAGTGTGCTGTGATAGACTTCAAATTTGTTATAAAGTCACAACATTTTCTGTGACAGCATAGTAATTTATGCAGACACCTTCAATTATGCCAATACGTGATTCAGTGCACTTAGATGTACGGTGTGTTTGTTTGCCTGTAATACACATACTACACTCAACTATTGGAACAAAATACATTAAATCACTTTAATGGCTTTACAGCTACGTTTGGAACCACTGCTGCTGCACCTGCATGCTACACTCAGACTCATCTGACCAACACAGCATCCACCCAGGCTTTGAAGGAAAATGACAAATGCCATTTGTTGAGTTTCCATAGGCAAAATGGAGTGGTGCCAAAAAAAATGAAGCCCCACATTTGTTTTTGATCTCTTTTCAGTAATTATCTGAATCGAATAAATGGATGCTGGGAAAGAAAGTGCAAGGCACTCTTTATTTAAGCACAAGGTAATTTTTTTCTATCTTTTCATATCCTTTGAATAGAATAAAATATGTTTAGTTTTTAGTTGAATTTTATCCTTTCTTTAAGCTTGTTATATAGCTTGTGTGTATGTTTGAAAGGTCTATTAAATAACAAAGCCCAAAGTCCATGCTAGAGGGAGTTATTCCTTCTTACAGAAAACACTGCAGCTGAACTGCCTGAAACACAGTGTGTGTAGTCCAGGCTTTTTTTTCTTTTATATTTCTTATGTCACTGTGTGAAATATTTGCATAATGCCTGCCGGCTAGTATGAATTGGCCTCAAACAAAAAATGAGCAACTTTCTTACTGCCTGCATTTTTTGTTTCATTTCTTGCCTCAGCCACATCTGTGAACTCCAAGGCCCAATTCCAATCCAACCCCAGCATCCTCTCAATATACACTCTCACTCTGACTGCAGCTTAATGGCAAGGGTTAAGTGCCGCTTCAAATAAGTGGGAATGGTTTATAAAGCACTCCAATACCAATACCAAGTACCAATGCAAGCTTACTAAACACACACCAAAGGCAGCACTTGTCAGTGTAACTCTAACATGTTACAAAGCACTCAGACTGCTTTCTTTGTTTCACAAATAATGTAACTCTTACTTTTCACTTAATCAGTTACTTACTTGTCTCTCTAATAAGATCCTGTTACTGTTAAATTTGTTACTGCATTTTCCTCTTCCTTTTGTTCTGACTCCTCTGCACACAGGTGTTCACTGACAGAACACCCACTACTACAGTTGTATCTAGCATGATTTCAAGGAGGACACTATGGAAGTTTTCACATGATTTTGTCCCAGGGTGATAAGTGTTGAAGCTGTTAAGGTGCTCTAAGTTCCACTTTACATTTCACAGAAGCACTTGCGAGCTAAGCACACCTCCACAACCCAGGTAGTGAGGTGCACTGTTGGTACATTAAAAGGTAGATGTAGATTAGGCTCCACACACTGAGGAAAAACCCTAACAAACATGTTCAAACTAAGGGCAAATGGGTGCTTATTTTTGCAGGAGTTGCTTTTCTTAGTAAGTAACGCTAACCCCTTAATTGATTACTGTCCAACAGCAGTAAATGTGTAATATAAATGATTACTTTTAAACATTACTCAAATGTTAGCCCATGCACAAAGGTCCAATGCTTGATTTTGGTCTGATATGCATGAAATTCCACACACTCACAAAAATGAGTTTTTATTTTAAAAAGATTGTCTACAAAAGAAAAAAAAATCCATAGAATCTATTGGCTACACAAAATCGCAAGCAAGAACCTTCTGGAGTAGAATAGATGCAGGAGCATCACTGATGGAATAAAACAGCAACACTTTAGATTAGATCATGTGCTGAGAATGCCAAATGAGATGCCGTTTGGGACTAAATGACCGAATTCCAAAAATAACACTTAACTGGGTGCAACCTGGGGCAAAGCTCAGCATCTGGTAAGGGGCAGGGTTAAATGGAAGGAACATGTTGTGGCCTTACGTCGCACAACAGGATGAAGAGGACAAAAATAAAAATTTAGAAGGATGACCTTAGCCATAAATACAACGAAATGCATTTCATGAAAATGTAAGTCATGTTATAATTTGTGCAAAAAAAAATAAAAATATATATATAAATACAGATTTACTAGAGCTCGTTTTTAGTCTGCCCTAAGTTAAGAAATTCCTCTGAAGCTCCAGACTTTACTTAGAGTCACTCTTGTCTCGGTGTGGGAGTGACCATATTGGAATTTGGCCTAACTCCAAAATGTCTTATGTTCTGTTGGCTTCAAAAGTGAGAGTCCGAGAAAGTGAGAGTCTGAGGAACTGAAGACCCAGTAGATGACTTTTATGTAGACTGTCAAAGGTTTTGTTATTCAGTGAGTATAGAAGGGGGAACAGCTTTTAGAGGGCTGAGTCTTTGGCCATTCTATACTCACAGAGGAAGAGTTATGGATATGTAACCAAAGTTGTCTAATTTTCACCCATTGACAGTATAAACGATGGAAACCACCACAGTAGTTATAAAACTGAATTTGACATTGAAACTGCATGATTATTGGTTAACAACTTATCAATAACAAATGAGCAAATCCTTGATAATGCTCCTTTATGGCACTGAGAATACCCAAAAGTTACAAAATTGACTCCATGTTTTACTGAATATGTCCCAAAATGAGTAACTGAGATCATGAAGTCATCAGAAAAGTGTTTACTGAGGTCAGAGCTTACCTTTTCCCATATGCGTCTATAGAACTGGAGGGCTTGCCACCACAGGGATCACACCTTGGTGGCCATTAAAAAAACAATGCAGATTTAAACCATTTTCACACTCGCTTCACTTTTCAAACTCAGAAGCTACGTCAACCTGGCAGAAAATTCAAGCTTCACACCAAAGGCTCTTAGAAGTAACCAGGAGCACCAGGGAAGGTGTCATTTTTACGTTACATCCATGCACATGCACATGTTCTCACAGGTACACATATGCATACATATTCCAGTTCTGAATCAGATAAGCGGACCCTTCAAGGACTAACACACTACCTGTTCAGCTCTCATCAGGAGGGACATACACCTTATGGGTGGCAAACCCAGGAATGAATGCAGGTCACACACAGGCACGCATGCACTGACACACACAGGAAAAACCTGTCTGTGAATAAGCACCTCTATTGAAATTCCTGGCCATAGTCTAGGCTCTAAATAAGCACAGAGGTGTGAGGAGAAAATCACTCTCTCCATTTAAAGGGAGCAAAAACTTCACACTTCCAAACGTCATTATGCTTATCCAAGCCCTCATCGCAGCTCAGGAATTACTCAGTCCGGCTGCAGTCAGATCACAGGAGGCCGCCAGATATAACCTTCCAAGAAAGGACTAAAATAAAATAAAAAAAATAAGCTGGAATAAAATGCCCACAGCTACTTTACAGCCGTCCTATCAGTGCTAAGCTCCCGCTTTCACTCAGCCATGCCGAGGGTGTTTTGCGCTGATAAATTTACCTAGTGTACATCTGAGTGCTGCAGAGGGAAAGAGTCCGGTGCCAGCCTGAGAGATCTGGATACCCTACAGGGGACTAACAAACTATTACTGCCAATACTACACCTATCTGCCACAGGCTGCATGATGGTGACATCAATCATTAAGTGCAATGAATGAAAAAATGCATAAAGGCGAAAATAAAGGACAATAACAGGAAGGACTTTCAGGGTCGCAGCTCTAACTGAAGACAAATTAAGCCATCATGAGCTCTGTCTTTTAGTTATTTTAGTTCATTTCTTCTGGTGCAAAAATGATAAAATGACAAATATAATTTTTTTTTTTAATAGAAAACAGATTTAATTAAGCAAAAATAGTGATATGAACTAAAGCGAGCTGTAAAGACAGTAATGCAGGTTGATTCTATTCATGGTCTACCTTGCCTGTGAGATAGGAGGTGTGAGGTGTAGAATACTAATATGGAAAAATGCTTTTAAGCTTCAGGGGTCATAACCTGAGACATTTTAGCCAAGTCTCCAATCAATTCCAATTTTTTTTCACCACAGCATCTTGTGTCACATTTGCAAGCACAAAATAGGAGCAAATTGTTGTATCTGAGAAGGGACAAAAAGGATGTTCCAGGTCATCCCAGACACATTTGCATCCCATCGGTTATGGAGCTAAGCATTCTGGGTATTATTTCCAATTCTATTTCCACAATGGCAAACTTTTCAGGGGCAGTTCAGTGCTGCGGTACTTAATGTAATGTAATAAGAACAATGTCATCACTTTTTGTTTATTGAAATTTGGGGCATTGCAATATTTTAAATACACTTCTGACTTGAAGATGATGTGACCTTCATCTTCTCCACCTTAACTCTTTGGTCATGGCTTCAGAAAAGACAGAAATACTGTGCACGATGCAAAGAACATCAAATGCATTACATGTGAATTTTCACAGATAAAATCTCACACACGTGGGCACAGACAGAATGCTTGTTTACAAATTTATACACAAACATCAGTGACAAATCTGCACAAAAACACCTTTTCATCCACGCACACAGCCCTCCACAAACAAGCCCTCACTGCAACAGCGCAGCATTGTGTGGATTAAGGGTCCTTGGTGGTTGTTTGCCTTTTTAATGGTGTCCTAATTATCATTTAACCCTAATTAACCTGCATGGATAGGAGCTGGGCCTGATTAATCCCGCACATTGTTGTCCCGCTGTGGGGTGGAAATCAGCTTCTTCATTCACTCTTTAATCAGCTTTCTTTCAAAGTGTTGCGTAAAAATGATGTGTGCTCAGTACATGTGCACACACCCACACACAACACAAACACAAACCTTTTCAGCTCATCACTGTTGTTGCAAACATGATTCCACAAGGACAGACAACAAGGCTTTAAAGTTTCCTTACAAAGTTTAGTTATTTTTCTTAGTTTTTTTTTTAAAAATATATTTTTCAAATCCAACACTTTCTGATGTCACGTGAAAATTCATGTTGTTTCTATTGCTACCGCAGAGTCTGCCTTTTGAGTTTTATATTTCAATTTGATGCTTTCATGAGCTGCTGGTTTTAATTTGGGGGAGTTTAAGGCATCAGTGCATCTCTCATGTTTTGCACTTGGCAGAACTGTTTTGGAGAAAAGGAAAATAAATAAATAATTCCACAATCGGACCATCCAAGTAACACCTGTGCTGCTGCAAGACACAGAATTCCCTAAAAGTCTGCCAGGCTGGTCAGAATGAAGAGTGACACTCAGATCTTACAGTCAAATTGAAATATTTCTGAGACTCTGCTTTTGTGTCAGCAACTTAGAAAGTTTTGTTTAACAAACTGTGGAAAAGATCACCCGAAAAGTAGTTAATAGAATTTCCTTCTGTTCCACTAAAGAATAAAGACTGAAAATGATCTTTACTAGATTTTAACACCATTTCAGTCGCAGTTTCTTTTCTCTTTCTTTTTGTCTCATTCTTTTAAAACAAACAGGCTACAGGGTAAATAACACTTTTATATGTGTATATTGGTAGTGAATTAGCCTTTTCTTTTTTTTTTAGAAATATATGTTTTCTTCCATTAAAGCTAGAGGTGCAGTGAACGTGAACTATAAGCTACAGCAGCATAGCATAAACACTGCAAATGGCAGAAAGACAGGGTCAAAGCAAAACATTCAACCTATAGCAACTGTATAGTTTAGAGTTCCTTTGCTACACAGACAAAAGTATTATGGGAATTCAACCAAAGCTGGGGACTGCAGAGATTTGCTTGCTCGAACACTTGCAGAAAGCAAGAACCATTTGCAGAACACATGTGGCACAATAAAAGTCCTTTATTACCACAGTGAGGTCATACAGGAGGCCAGTCATTGATGCAGACAAATCCCTCAAGATAGCAGGCAAAAATAGACAAGATGTCATAAACAAAGAAATCAAGGGGGAGAAAACCCAGGTAATGATTCAAAAACACCAGCAACACGGTAGGAACACAAGGGAATATGCAAAAGCTGGATAACATGGTACAAAGACAATCTGGGAAGCGATGGAGGGAACCAGGGGAGTACATACTGGGGAGAGTGATTAAGTGATTGGGAACAGATGGTGCAGAAAACTGGAGAGAAACCAACACAGGGACAGAGGGAGGAAGTTAAACTGACAAGTTTAAAGAGGCTGGTGATGGTGCTATGAAGCAAGTTCAACAGAGAATATCCATGAAATCTTTTCCTTACAGCTTATTTAACTTAACATCAGCAGTCCTGCTAAGCTGTCACACGAAGGTTGGTCATTAACTTGATAAGCCAACCCCGAGTTTCCAAACCTAGCCATGAGTACATTAACGTAAGATGGGCAGTGTTGGCAGCATGTGACCAAACAAGGACAGGTTACGAGCGGCAGAGAAATTTATTTTAGGGAGGAAGAGTAAGCTATATAAAAATGCAAATTAAAAAAAATGTTGTCAAAGCAGCAGTCTGTGTGTGTATTTGTGTGTGCTAGGAAAAATGCTCTACAGCGTGTGAGCTATATTCTCATATTAAGCGCTTTAAGTGCTTTGGCTGCAAAAGGACAAGCAAAGTACTGACTGTGTAGGTTAATAGACTTATCACTATTACAGCTATAACATTAAGACATGGCAAGATCTGACTCTAATTACAATTTGGTGTTCCATTTATTTAATGTGGTGTTTAGAGGCTTTCTTATACATGTTGGCAATAAACAATGTGAAAGCGTGTAAAGATTTTTAAAAAATGCTAATTTTATATAAGTCAGTAAGTGCAAAGCTTAGGTACCCTTTGTTAAGATTATATTACTATTAAGGTTGATAACAGTAAAATTGCTTTAAAATTGCTCACTGCCAGAGGAAAAGAGATGGAAAGAAAAAATGTTCTAAGGTTCTGTACTTCTTATGGATGCTTGTCAGGGAAAGACAAAAATCTGTAAAAACTATAGACCAGGGATCCTCAAGTCCAGGCCTCGAGGGCCGGTGTCCTGCAACTTTTAGATGCGTCTCTGCTTCAACACACCTGAGTCAAATATAGAAGTCATTAGCAGGACTCTGGAGAACTTGACTGCATACTGAGGAGGTAATTCAGCCATTTGATTCGGGTGTGTTGGATCAGGGACACATCTAAAAGCCGCAGGACACCGGCACTCGAGGCCTGGACTTGAGGATCCCTGCTATAGACCCTCTTAGTATTTTCCTACAGACATGCAGACTCTTCCAGGAATGGTGATACTGTTTTCCAGGGAACTGAAAAATATCCCAGATCAAATAACAAAAGATGAGGAGCATAGAGTTTTTGCATTGGACAGTTTTAATTGTTCCTAATACGGAGTCACACTTCTGCTTCTGCTTTTGACCACACAGATACAAAAGGAGTATCAATCCTTTCGCCTATCTATCTGGAACAAAATCAATAAACCTAAAAAAACACTGAATGTTGCTCGAGCATTTGGCTGTTGAAATGTTTCCTTAACTTTTACACTTTACTGACAGCAAAACTTTGTTCATTTTCATTTGCCTCAGCAAACACACATATATATATATATATATATATATATATATATATATATATATATATATATATATATATATATATATTTCATCAGAACAGCTGGAGATTATATATATATATACACACACACATATATATATATATATATATATATATATATATATATATATATATATATATATATATATATATATATAAATCTCCAGCTGTTCTGATGAAATGCTGCAATAAAAAAATATGGAAATATGGAAAAAATTATTTGAGTCAGCGGTTTCATTGCATGACAACAGACTAGCTAAATTGTGTGCAATGCTTTTGCATTATTTCAGTGAGACTGTGTCTTCACATCAAATAGCTATCACTTCCAGAAAGGCAACAGGTGATATTTCAGGGGGGAACTGAAGTTCATTAGAAAGCAATTACTTTCCAGTCACAGCCTGACATTATCAAGCTTCCACATACTATAGCTCTGAAGGCAATATTCCAACAATGACACTGTAACTTTTCCCATTTACCGTTTTCCTTTTGCTTATCTGTCTTCCATTTGTTCAACCATTTTTGCCCAAATGCAGGGGTTATGAGATATTGTGGTCCAGTGCCTCATGGCTGATAAGCTAAAGCTGGCCAGCCTTGCTTATTTTCTGTGTAACAGATTCTGCTTTCCATCCATCCTTCAGTTTTCCACCGATTAGCTGCGTTTGTTCAATACTAGGGCCACAGATCCTTCTCCCCAGCCATGCCATCCAGCTTCTCCTAGCTCAGGCAGGATATGTATTCCTTTCTTTGGCCAACCTCTTTTCTCCTCCCTTGCAGGTTCTACATCAGGGCTTGTCTGGTAATGTCTTTGCCGGGTTTCCTCACTGTATGTCCTATCCATCTCCATCTTCTTCCTATCTCAGGAATAACTGAAGTGTAAACACAGCTTAATCCCAGGTTTCCCAGCAGAGCATCACCCAGAGTATCACACTGTATTTTGGCCATATGTGTGATTCCATCATTTCCCAGTTAACAACAATCAGAGCAGAGCACCTTCTTCACTTGTAATATGGTCTAATTCTGGCACTACTTTTGTCTATTCTGACCTTTGTGCAGCAGTGAACAAGGGTCGGCATGGGTAAGCGGCAGCTAGAAGGCGTGACCAACGCCATCACAAGTTGCACAAGTTGCACTGTTTCCATCACACCAACACCAAAAACTGATAGTTGACTAGCTCCCTAATTTAGCTTACCGCCTTATTTGCTTCATTTGCCATCTGTTTTATATTGTGACTGACTCTTGTACAGTACACAGAAAAAAATATCCATACAATGTTTATCAATGCACATGATGAAAATCACTCATGGTGATAAACCGATTTTACTGCCTATCAAAGAACCCTGTAAAGGTGTCAGCCTGTGCGCTGCACAGCAAAAAGCTACTGAGGCTTCAACCAAATGGTTGGTGTTTTATGACTAAAAATGGCTGTAATTCCTTTACAGCCATTTTTAGTCATAGTGTCCCATGATTTCAAGCATTATGAGGCCAAAAGAGATGTCAGTGCAAGTGAAAGAGGCCATCATTTGACTGGAAAAAAATCAAATAAACCTGCTGGCTGCTTTGGCTTCACTCTGCGCTCTAACTCACACCAAACAATCTGAAATGGGTTTCGATCCGGTGATTGTAGAGGCCAGGTCATCTGACGCAACCCTCCATCACCCTCTTTCTTGGTCAAATAGCCCTTACATAGCCTGGAGCTGTGCTATGATGGTCCCACTTTGTGCAGTCCAGATGGGATGGCATGTTGCTGCAGAATGCTATGGTAGCCATGCTGGTTAAGTGTGCCTTGGATTTTGAATAAATCGCCAACAGTGTCACCAGCGAAGCACCCCCATACCATCACACCTCCTCCTCCATACTTCATGGTGGAAGCTACACATGTAGGAACCATCCACTCACTTTTTCTGTCTTACAAACATGGCATTTGGAACCAAAAATCTCAAATTTGACCTCATTAGACCAAAGGACAGATTTCCACTGGTCTAATGTCCATTCCTCGTGTTCCATTCTCTTTCTCCTGTTGCTCTTCCTTAGAAGTGGCTTCTTTGCAGCAATTTGACCATCATGTCCAAATTCACGAAATCTTCTTTGAACAGTCGATGTTGAGCTGTGTGTGCTACTTGAACTCTGTGAAGCACTTAGGTGGGCTCTCATCTGGGGTGCTGTTAACTTGCATTTTTCTTTTTGTTTGTTTACTAAATAATTCCATGTGTATTTCTTGATAGTTTGGATGACTTTAGTATTTTCTTAAATAATGAAAAACCACTGAATTAGAAGGTGTGTCCAGACTTTTGACTGGTACTGTATGTGTCCACTCAATGCAGTGAGTACTAAATGTTTTAGAACAAGAGATATGTTATCCCTTTGCTCAGTTATTTTTCCACAGTGGTAAAGCCTGTGCTGTATGCAAAGGGGAAGTAGAGAGTGATCTCTCAGTTGACAAGCTGTTTTATTCATACCCATCATGAAGGCAAAGTGAATGGAGTGAAAGACTATATTGTTTATCTGCAAAATAAATTATAATTATAATTATAAAGATTAATTAGAGCAATGCATGAATGCAGCACAATGTAAAAATGAAAGCAGTGCCCTGCTTATTTAATTTTTTATTAGGTTTTTCATACAGTTTTTTTAAACATGTTTTTATTTTTCTAAGAGATGCACTGAAGGAGGAACAAACACATTTCAGTGTAAAGGTTTGTAAGTGAAGATGTGAATGTAGAGTTCTGTTTACCTGACAGCGCAACAAAAACTTCTTTTTTAGTCAATAAAATCAATAAATAATCATGAAAAATAATCGTGATCTCAATACTGAACAAAATATGCATGATTATTTGGCCATAATCATGCAGCCATGATACAGAGGGTTTACAACAAGGTGCAAACCACTGGTTATAGGCATGATCAGGAAGGCCAGATTAGACCATGCCAGAAAAAAAAAGAAAACACTTGTGAAAATAAACATTTGAACAGATGAAACCACGATTAACTTGTACCAGAATGATGGGCCGGAAAAGAACAATTCATAATCCAAAGCACTCCACAGGGCTTGGGCATGTATGGCTGCCAGTGGAACAGAGTCAGTAGTGTTTATTGATGACGTGACTGTTGTTTGAAATAGTGGGATGAATTCTGAAGTGTACGGGGCAATACGCACTGCAGAGATTCAGCCAAATGCTGCTAAACTGATCAGTAAGCACTTCAGTGTGCAGTATGGTTTGAATCAGTGTATAATTCAGAGTGTGGTCTTACAGCGTTGAGTGACTGCTCTATCTAGCAGTAGCTGGTATTTTGCCCCTCTGGTGTTACTGCCAATTCCTGTGTGGGGAGTCTGGGGACCCTTACTGGATGCATGCCTTGGCTGGGATTCAAACCTCCCAACATATTGTTCCAAAGATGGTATATTTCAAACATTTTTTCAACATATTTTCTACCAGTCCATATGTTATTATATTAATGTGTTACATATGTTGTGTGCACACTGACAGCAGAGCAGTTATTTTAGATACTGTATGTCAGCACGGTCTTTACCCTTAACTAAGACATTTTATTAATTTTACAGGATGAAGATACTGTTGCTTGGCCCTGGTTTATGTGTCAACAATTAAAAGTAAACCATGCTGTTTTAATAGGAAGAGCTGATGCTGTGAAATCACTTTACTGCCCATTAAATTCAGTCTTGGCACAGCTGTATCTCGGACACCCTACAGAATATTTGTAAGGAAAAAGATCTGACCACTGGTCATTGAAATAGAAGTGGAGCAAGCTCTGATGGATTTCTGCAAGAAAGTACTCTGGACAGTTTTATAAAAAATTGAAAGCGGGGGGGGGGTGTTGTTGATGAATATTACAGATGAATATTACTTCTGTTACTCATTCTTCCTCAATTTCTTTTGAAAAATTGTAACTGCCCTTTGTCCATCTCTCATTGTAAATGGTGACTGCACTCTAAGTAGGCCAGTAAGTACAAAACATTTGACTCATTAAAGAGTAATTCACAATCAAATCACAAGTCAGCTACTTTCTATAAAGGTGAGGGATTTGGACTGAGCAAAATTAAAACCATATAGATTCAACTTATATTTCTGGATTATTCCCCAGTTGAATGTACTATTTTCCCTTCTGTGGTCAATGATGGAATGTACCTAAGTCAACAAGAAAATATTTGAAGGTCAAAGTTTACGTTTAACATTAGGATTATATAAAAGGTGCTTCTGAATGCATCCCCAGTTGAATAAACAAATGCAATTACTTCTAATAACCTACGTTAACCATCAGTGCCTGCATGAGACAGATTATTGTTGCTGTGGTATCTCCTTCTCCACCAACCTCTTTCTTTTTCTTGCATTCCTTCTTTTCATTCTCGCTCTGTCTCCTCTATCTCTCTCAACAGGCAATTTTACCCATTCACTTTTTCTCTCCTCCTCATGACTCAAGTCACGAGTCATTAGAAAAGCCTGACCTTCTGGGAAAGGTCTTGGGTGAGCAGTGATAAAGTGGGGTTGGCCAATTGAAGAAAGCTATGCTGTAGCACTAAAATAGGTGCAGCTATAGTTCAGAGAGCAGACTAATGGTCCTTAACCTCTATGTGTCATTAGCCTGAAATAAAGACTGGAGGGAGGAATACAGACTATAGGGAAGTAAAAAGTTGTACTCCCCTTTCTCTACCCTGTCTGACATGGATACGTGGATGAAGTGAACATTAAATGTCCTTTATGTGTCTCTTTATAGACATTTAATAATTACTTAGTCCACTGACAAAGTATTAGTTTAGTTATGCACTGCTTAAAAAAGATTAAGGGAACGCTTACATTGCACAACCGATCCCAGTGAAAGAAATATTTAAGTAGATGAGAACTGAGAACAAAATGACATAACAATGGTTAACCTTTGAGGACTGGATTCAAAAGCTGTGATTCAATTTGCATATTAACGATCATGAAAGTGAACTCATGGCCCATTGTTAGTCAATGATGCAAATTTTGTCATTATGCAGTTGTACTGTTTTTAAGGCTGAGGAAACTTGCGGTCAGCTGAGACCAAAGAAGTCGCTTGGATGACTTATAAAACATTCTTCCCACTGAAAATGCTTCATCCAGAACCACCTTTCTGGGTGGTTCAGTAATGTTTATAGCTCCCACATGCCTGTATGAACTCCTGACAATCTCCGGCCATTCTCCTGATGAGACACTAGATGTGTCCTGCAGGATCTCCTCTCAGGCCTGGATTTAGGTGTCTCCTGGACAGTCTGTGGTGTCATTTGGCAGCATCAGATGCACTGATACATAGCATTCCAGGTTTTCTCAATAAGATTCAGGTCTAGGGAAAGTGAAGGCCAGGCAAACTGGTTATGCTGTATGATGTTGCAGGTAGCAACTGTCTCATCTCTGAAGACAACAGAGTGCAAGTGGTGGACCTGCCAGCTCTGGTGTTCTCTGACAAATGCCAATCCAGCTGCGTGGTGCTGGGATGTGAGCACAGTTCCCACTAAAAGATGTCAGGCCCTCATAACCCCACTTGGAGGTAATTCTGTAGGGCTCTGGAAGTGCTCCTCCTCTTCCTCCTTGCACAGCGAAGCAGATCAGATACCAGTCTTTGTGTACAATTTCTATATCATAGCAACAAATGTGTGTTTTCACATCATGGTTTTTCAGTTTCAGACAGAGCCTTTTTGTTATATTTTTCTCCAAAACATTTTTGTTTTGAACTGCAATAAATTCATTTTGTGGCATTTTTACTATTATTACATTAAGCAGTGCTAGCATGTGTCCCAGTGCACACACAATTTCATTCATGGAAACCCTGAAATAATAATAAGTTGATTTTATGGCCCAGCTTATAAGTGTCATTAGTCATTAGGCTGGGCTTTAAGTGTGTAGGTGCATGTTTCACCACTCCATACACACAGAAAGAAAGCAGAGAGCACAGGAGAGGGAAGGAGAGTCCACATAAATAACACGAGCCTCAGGTAGACCATATTATTAAGTGAATATTAACATATAATACAGTGCGTATGTAATGCTTAATTTTCCTTGGAGGGGGAACTTGGAAAAAAACAAACAAACAGAAAAATGGCTTTATACTCTCTTCATTTATAAAAGATCATTCATTTAGCTGTAAATAAGTAGCACAATCTTTGAAATGATTTGATGATACAGAATTTAACGCTAACAGTTTTATCAAGACTCCAGCTGCATTTTGATCAGGTCTTTTGTGAAGGTGATTGAGAGAAATAGGTTTTCAGCACCCAGTAAAATGAAAATATACATTTTCATCTGTGAGAAAAATGCTTCTTCTATGCAAACAGTGTATGCATAAATCTTTCATTGACTATGTTTTTGACTTGAATGTTCTGGGGCTGAGATAAACACGTTCATCTCTGACTGAGGGCCACCAGTTATAACATTATTTCAAGAGATTTACTGTGGCACTGCCTTTGCTGATATAGCAGTAAGTGCTACATACCCCTTGCCCCACTCTCCAAAAATCTCTCAAAACAACAGCACAGGCAGTCTGCTTAGCATATTATGGCCAATCAATTCACTGGTGTGTTGAGGAATTGAAGTCCAAGTTAAACCTAGCAGACTGGAGGTGCGTGGTTGAGTCTGCTCCATGGTACTATTGATTGCATGAAGGTCAACTACATCTTGCAGGTACAGAATGTGTAAATGTGCTGCTTATGGTAGGAGAAAACACTTTCTGGTGCACACCAGCACGCTCTTATTCTGAGGCTGATCATTGAATACCTGTCTATCATTTTAATGCCGTAGCAGACAGATATCCTGCACAGAAAATTGACACAGGCAGGAAGCAGATGGTGCCATTTGTTATTAATGACTAACATCAACATTATGCAGTGTACACATCAAAACAAGTTGCACATATCACATATTAACACAAGTGGCTTAATATATGTAGTGCAGCCTCTAAACCCTCCAGCACGCCACCTGACAACCCAACGAAAAGCTGGGTACTCTGAACTGTCGGTGCATAAGCACAGACAACAGTAGGACATATAAAAGCACAGGAAAAGAACCCTCTTGTCCACTGGGAAGAGGGATACAAGAATACCCACCCTTGCCTTCTGCCTCTAATCGAGGGCAACACCAGATTGGTCCCACCCCTCTTCAGGAGACTGGTTCTGGAGCCCCAAATCATGCATTGAGGCGATATCTCTAGTTGATATCTTTCAAAGACACGCACCAGCTCAGGCTCCTTCTCCCACCAATAGCACAATAGCAGCTGGACCTCTGCTGACTTTCGGCTGACACACACATTGCACCCGACCCTTATGACGCCTCCTGCGAATGGTGAGTCCACGGGAGGGCAGGCCCATGTCACCTCTTCAGGCTGCAGCCTGTCGAGCCCCATGGGCTAAGGCCCAGCTGAGGTTGGCTAGGCCACCAGGTGCTCACCCTTGTAACCTCGTCCTGGGTGGGATAAACTGGTCCCTTGAATTTTTCATTTTTCATAGGGATTTCTCTTTGTCAGGCACCTCACCCATTACCAATTTTGTCTTGCAAGACCCTACCTGGAGCAAAAGTCCCAAGTAGCATAGTCCCTGGGATCACTTGGACATACAAACCCCTCCACCATGATTAGGTGGCAATTTTGCAGTTTCTTGTGTAAAACAGCTAGACTAGTCAGAATGCAGAAATGAACCCAGAAAACTGGACATATTCTTTGTTACAGACAGTTTTCAGGATGTTTTTGTCCATGTATGTCTGTATTTTTGTGATACACACTCATATAAAACATGCATGTAGCGCCATCATCCCACATTCTCTTTCAGTGTCACTTGGCACATAGCATCACATATTTGGAAATAACAACACACTGGCAAGTATTTGAGATGAGTCACTATTAATAAGTATGGTCAACAATACTTGGCTCTTTAAGGGTTTGGCATTGATTAGATCAGTAAAACCCCCAGAGATACTGTAAACTGTGAATGTGAAAAGTAACATACTGCCATGCTGCTATTTGTGCTTATGGTAAGATAAAGCCTAATCACAGTGATCGCAGAATATATTTTATTTTCAATTTCTTCTTTTCCACAGAAACACATGTGAATTTCATTACAGATTACCATCTGTGCTGCTTGCCATGTTTCCAGCTATTGACCACAGCAATAAAATCAAATCATAAAATGTTATGTCAGTAATATATTAACAATTATATTTTATTGTAACCTTTTTTAAAATATCACAATTTCATATACAAATATAAATCCCTGTCTATTTTAGCTACCCTCTTCTTATACACTAAAGAGCTGTAAAGTCAGTAAGAAAAAAAAAACACTGACAGGTGAATTGGAGATCTCATTAAAATGCAATGTGCAACCTTGGCACTGTTGCAGACCAAGCAACAATGTGCCTCACACACTACAAAAACTGTTCAGGAACAGCTTGAGGAATATAACAAAGAGCCCAAAGTGTTGACCGGCCACAAACCATTCGCAACTCCAAGAGCCCGAAGGACCCGCCACTCATGTTCTGAAGCCATACGCTGCAGGATGCCTCGATATGCCGTGCATAATTAGTACTGAGAAACAGAAAAGACAGCATCCTTTGTGTGAAGTTTTTCAGCAGCAACAATTGGTCATAGTGGAGTATCAAGTGGGCAAAATATGTTAACTGGTCTTTGTTTGTTTTTTGGGTTTTTTTAGAGCAACCATATAATATGCACTGACAGCTAGTAAAAGCTCCTTGTGGTACAGACCTTGAACAAAAATCAAATTGAACCCTTTCCTACTACAGCTACTGTTCTTTTTTTTTTTTTTTGTAATGCCAAAAGCCATTATGCTATATCCCGTTTTTGGAGTGTGACAGTCCTCGCTCACACCTGAAATCAAGAATACAAAAACCAAAACTTGCTTGAAGGTAAGATGCTAATTATTGTTAACATTAATAAGCTGACATTAGCATATTCAGGACCCAGTTAGTGAAAAAAAAGACAGTTGAATGTAAATTATAAGTTAATGTAATTTCAGATCCCGTGCATATATCAAACCATGTAATGCCTCAGTCACACAGGCTGAGAAACCAATCAGTGGCCATCTGACAAATTCCATTCACTAGGGAAGAATCTGCAGTTCCTGACTGGTTGGCAAGTGGTTCATAGGTGTCTCTGGGTCAATCAGTCACAAAGAGGGTGCAGCACCAAAAGCATCCATGTAATTGCTTTGGTCATTAGCAGATTATGGTGGTCACACATAGTTTGCATTGAAGACGCCAACTTGTTTACAAAAACTCACCAACGAACCACCAGGACATAGAGAAACTTGAAAGAGTAACAGAAACCGGAAACAAAGACCATATGTTGTGCCTTACTGCTGAAACTGTTTCACAATTTCAACTTCTACTTTGAAGGCGAATGTTTTCCGTTTCTGCTTTGTGTCACAGTTTCACTGCTGCTTAGCAAGTACTGTAGTTGGAGAATGCATCCTCCATGTAAACTACTGGTTAATGCAGCAATCTGCTAACAACAGACAATGCCCCCCTGAATCCTGAGGTCGGGGGATCTGTTAAGCTGTGGGGAACATTTTGCTGCTTTGGTTTGTCCCTATAGAGAAAAATGGCATTCCACATCAATGCAAAGTTTATCTGAGTGATCACTTTAACCATGAATCATTTCTATCCAGATGGCAGTGGTCTCTTTCATAATGACAGTGACTCCCATCTACTCAAATGATGTGACTCGCATGTGCGTTATGAGCACTCGTGTCAGATTTTGGACAGATTTGTTAGACAATGCTGCCCGCCACCATCATTAAACACCAGAGGGGAGAATATCTGTTAAAAAATAAAGTTCCAGTCCTTTTAGTAGAGTTCAAGTGACATGGAGAATCTATGCTGCGGTGCACTGAAACTCTTCTGGCAGCACAACCAGACATTTTCCTATAATTTGCCATGACTCTGGAAATCTTAAGATTTTGTAGTCTTTCTTCTCTGGGATTTCAGAGCCATTATTATAGACATTTTCTTTTATTTCCTTTTGAATATCTCACTGATATTGTTGAAAATGGCGTACATTGACATGCAGGGTGCAAAATAGCAACAGTAACCAAGGAAATTTACAGAAGGAGTTGTGTCAAGGCAGCTGAAGATAGTTAAATATTCTAACAGATGAATGTCTGCATTAGTTGAAGTTTCTATTTCTTCTCATATAATTAATTAGTTTATATAAAGTACTCTGGTTGCTTATGGAAATAGAAACTTTCAGCTCTGTTTTGTCAAGGATTGAAGTCATAGACATTAGTAATAAAGAATTTAGGGAGATTGCATGAAAGAGTTCAAATTTCAGGCAATACATAAATGAAATTTGCCCACCCTTTGCAGCTCTAACAGCTTCAACTCTTCTGGGAAGGCTTTCCACAAGGTTTGGGGATTTTTGACCATTCTTCAGAAGCACATTTGTGAGGTCAGACACTGATGTTGAATGAGAAGGCCTGGCTCTCAGTCTCCGCTCTAATTCATCCCAAAGGTGTTCTATCGGGTTGAGGTCAGGACTTAGGCCAGTCAAGTTCTTCCACACCAAACTCACTCATCCATGTCTTTATGGTCCTTGCTTTGTGCTTTGTTGTTCCCAATTGCTTCTACTTTGTAGTAATACCACTAACAGAATCCACTGAGCTCCTGAGCGACCGATCTTACACAAATGTTAGTAGAAGCAGTCTGCATGCCTAGGTGCTTGGTTTTATACACCCGTGGTGTACAGAAGTGATTGGAAAACTTGAATTAAATCATTTGGATGGGTGAGTGAATACTTCTGGCAATATAGTGTAGCAGCTTAGAGAGTGGACTTTGGGATATTGTACTGTACACTAATCTTACTAAATTACAGTGGGGTTATTTGCCAGCAGGATTTGTACTACCATACCACTGTCATTGTCACTGACACAATAAGCTACTTATTTAACTAAAACTAAAAAGCTGAAATACTTTCGGTGTTTAGCATGCTAACATTTGCTAATTAGCACTATGCACAAAGTATAGTAAAGACTGGGTGGGAATGTCAGTATTTGGGGACAGCATCAAAGATAACTCAGTTCGACACATTAAATATTATTTTTGCACTAACAAGGGAATTCCCAAATAACTATTGACTGACAACTTAGCATGGTGTGTAGAGTGTCCTTTAAAATAGGTAAAAACTAAACAAGTGGAGGACAAAAGAAGTGGCAGGCCAAAAAAAACAAAAACTATTTACAGCAGATAAACAGTAACTGAAAATTGCGTCCTTGCAAAACAGGAAAATTAATTGAGCAAAGATTTGACACAGGACCTGAAAGATGCATCTGGCACTTCAGCTGATCCATCTACTGTTCGCTGAAACTACAATCCAGCCACAATCCAGCCCGGGGAAGCTGGGGTGCACTAGTTCCACTCCCAAGCCTGGCTAAATGGAGAGGGTTGCGTCAGGAAGGGCATTCGGCATAGGATCTTTGCCAAATCAAGCATGCAGTTCATCAAGAATGAGATTTCCATTCTGGACTGGTTGGGGGCCAGATTAACAATAACTGCCTCTAATGCTCTTGCCTAGTGGAAACTGTGCGACTGTTGGCCTAGGACAAAGGAAGAGAAGAAGGGAAGGGTGTGTTAGGAGATAGCAAAAGAGAAGGAAAGCAGGGTGGGAGAGTAGGGACTTTAAATGTAATGACTGGTGAGGGGAGAGAGTTGGCTCATATGATGGAGTAAAGGAAGGGAGTTATATTGTGTGTACAAGAGACCAAGCAGAAGAGAAGCAAGGCCAGGAGCACTGGAGGTAGAGTCAGAACTGTTTTACCAAGCAAAATGGAAAGAGTATGTAAAAGTGTTGTGGAGGTGAAGAAAGCGTGAGACAGGATCTTCAGTTTGAAGCTGGAAACTGAAGGGGTCATGTTTAATGTTGTCAGTGCGTATTCCCCACAAGCTGGATGTCAGTTAGAGGTGAAAGAGGAATTCTAGAGTATGTTGGATGAAGTGGCAGAAAGTATTCCTGGGGGAGAGAGAGAGAGAGAGGTGATTGAAGAGGACTTCAGTGAAAATGTAGGTGAAGGGAACAGAGGTGATGAGGAGGTGTTGGGTACATATGGTGTTGAGGAGAGAAATGCACAAGGGCAGATGATAGTGGATCTTGCAAAAATCATGGAAATGGCTGTGATGAACACATACTTCAGGATGAGGGAGGGTTGCATATAACAGTGGAGGAAGGTGCACAAAGGTGGACTATATCATATGCACAAGGTACAATCTGAAAGAGATGGAAGACTGCAAGGTGGTGTCGAGGGATCAGCAGATGGTAGTCTGTAGGATGATTTTGGAAATCAAGAAGAGGAAGCGAGTGAAGGCAGGGCCAAGGATTACATGGTGGAAGTCGAAAGACGGAAGAATGTTGCGCAGAGTTCCAGGAGGAGTTGAGACAGGCTCTGGGTGGTAGGGAAGATTTACCAGATGACTGGGAAAGTACAGCTGAAGTGGTGATGGAGGGAAGAAGGTATCTGGTGCATCCTCTGGATAGAAAGAAGAAGACGAGGAGATATGGTGATCAGGAGGCACGGGAAAGAATTCAAAGAAAGAGGTCAGCAAAGAAAAGTGAGACATGAGGGATGAGGGAATGTAGACAGGAGTACTGGGAGGCTAAAGAACTAAAGAAGAGAAAAGGACTAAAGAAGTAGAAAAAGACTTGTAATCAATTGGCTAGACAGAGAGATGGAGCTGCAAAGAAGGTTAGGGTGATTAAGGATAGGAAGGAGAATATGTTCAGAAGATGTGTGGTTTAAGACTTTTGCACAGTACTGGTAATCCATCCGAGAACAACTGAAACTCCACGTTTCAGAAATTTGCTATATTTCCTTTGGATTATTACTTGCTCACATCATTGAAATTGCCTTATGTTTACATTCCAGATGAAAAACCATGAGAGGCAGAAGTTACTGTCAGGTTATTTCAGTGCTGGCCAACATGGCAGACAGGAAAAGTCAAAGGATAACAACAGTTATATGAAGCTGTTCGTCTACAGTGAAAATGATTCATATTTTTACTGACTGAAAGATGTTCACAATATCCTTCAGTTCAAGAATCATGCTGATAAAATATTTCTAAGAGAATCATTAATCTATTAAATTTAAAGGAAGCAAAGATGGGCCAGCGACAAGGCTAATAACAGAGAGTAAAACTGCTCTCATTTATCCACACACAGGCTATCAACAGTTTTCATAGGAAAACTAAAAGAACATATGTGGTCTCGATGAAAATTACACATCAAAGACAGGAGGTGGATTAATTAGAGCATACATCAAAGACCGGATTCTTCGAAGAGAGGCTTCACATGATCACATGGGTGACTCATGCTGTTTCTTAGCACATATCACATACATCAACCTTACCTCTGTGGGTTTTTTTTTTTTTCACACACACACCCCCACTACCACTAGTGAAAGCCTTCATGTTTATGACAGCAGAAAACCAGCACATCCTTTTGCACTTCCTCTGTACTCCACGGATTTGATGGAATTCCAAAAATGCCACCAGCAGCTTTGTATTTACATTACAGGATGACATACACGGCACAATATGGTGCTTTGATGAACAAAAGTGCTTTCCGCATCAGAGATCAATCAAATGAAATTCAATTTTCATTCCATTGCTTTGGTTGCTGCAAAGTGTTATGTAAGCTAGCAAAAATGTAACTCTGTGTGGCCTCGTCAGAATAAGGAGGCATGCAGACGACTGCACAGCAAACACAGAACTGCACTCCAGCATTAAGTCAAGCTTTGGTTTCAGTAAAGTATGCATATATATTCCTCCCTGCTGTTTTGAAGCTCACTACTATAGAAATAATATATGCACTCCCTTGTGCTGCAGTCATTTATTATACCAGAGCTTCCACGGTGCTTATGAACAATTTCATTAATGTATCCAATATTCAGCCAGCAGTCATCAATATAAAAAGGATGAATTAATCTTACTGTGTCTCTCACATTGACTGATTGCCTTGTCTTCTATACACTAAGTGAATTAATTATATAGTCTCATGTCAGCGTATGAGCACCTGAGAGGAGAAAAGGAATTAGGAAAACTGATGAAAAGATGTGTAGTACAGTTCATTAGAGACAAATCATCCAATGATTCAGGTTTTATGATTAATATGCATGCTGATGAACAGAGCAATATTAAAGAATGTGAAATTCAATTTCAGGACCTCTGGTGTGCGCCACTTGAATATCAACTATTGACGATCAAACATTTGGTTGGCAGGACCGAGCTAGTGTAGGTTTTTGGCATATGTGTACATTTATCCCTGCGCTCTTTGAAATTCATGACGGTGTTAAAGCCCCTGGATTTAATTAAACCAATTCAGGCGCAGTGGCAAACGGCATTGGTTAATGCTGCACTGTGGAACAAGCAAAGGCAAACTGGGAGGTCATAGCAGCAGGAGCTACTTTGCTGCGAGAAGCACTAATAAAAAGCATAGCTGGAGCAGTGGCAAAGTGACAGGATAAGGGCAAATGAAACTTAAGGAGAGCAAATCTGTGCGAAAGCTCTGTATGAAAAGTAACTCACTTAGCAATTTTTGATAAATACATACAGTACAGCATCACTGCGGGCAGCACAGTAGTGTGGTGGTTAGCACCATTGCCTCACAGCAAGAAGGTCCTGGGTTTGAATCCACCATCTAGCTGGGGACTTTCTGTGTGGCACGTTGTCCATGTCTGCATGGGTTCGCACTGGGTACTCTGGCTTCCTCCCACAGTCCAAAGGCATGCAGTTAGTGGGGTTAGATTAAAATGGGATTCTAAATTGCCCACAGATGTGAATGTATATGTGAATCTCTCTGTGTTAGTCCTGAGACAGACCTGTCCAGGGTGGACCCTCCCTATGGCAACTGGTCTAGGCTCCATAAACTTGTTACATTTGATTACTTTTGGATTATTTTTCTGAAAATGAAACTGCACAATAGAAAAGAAGAATCCTCTACAGGTGCTAGTTTCTCAGGTTTGACTTTAAGGATGATTTCTTTAAAAATGGAAGCATTTTCATCCCGGGCAAACAAACTTTATGTTGTACAGAGTTAGGTTGCTTAGAGCTGTGTGCAGTGGTATGACTGGAGGCAAATAAGTGAACCAATCCCACGCCCTCAACACCAGCACCGTGCCATTATTAGTTGCAAAGAAATTATTATTATTGTCATTATTTTTTGCAAATATTTATTTAGGGGGCCATTGAGTCTTTCTTTTTGCTACAGGAGAGGGAGAGCAGGGGGAAGAACACAGAGTAGACAACGCCGGGTAGAATCAAACCCAAGGCCCTGCAGTAACCTTTTGGCATATGGATCCCCAGCTGAACCCAGTGAGCTATAACAGCACCCTAGTTGGGCTCCTTTAGCGAGTGAATGAATCAAAGAAGAGGTCACGAGGTTGGAGGGGGTCCCACTGTTCATGTTGCATTTGGGAGATTTTTGGTTCTTTTTTTGTTTTGTTTTTCTTTGTTTTGGTTTCCTTCATTTTCACACACAGATTTGTTTCCTTTTCAGTCACATTTTATTTCATTTTTTTTTACTTGCAGAGCCTAAAAAACCACTGGGTTGGGTTTGGGAAAAGATCGTGCTGGTCCAAATACTTATTTCACTCAGTGACATGAAAATCAACTTATAACTATTTCTGGATTTTTGCTTGATATTCTAGCTGCTTCATTAAAATGAAGCTACCATAAAAATGAGAGACCGCTCATTTCTTTTTAAGTGAGAAAACGTCCAAATTCAGCAGGGGATCAAATCATTATTTCCCCCACTGTATATTTTTAGAAAGCTAACTACTGCCCAGAGGCCAGCAGCACTGCTGTGAGAAGGTAAAGTTAGGTAACGGTCTCAGTTAATCCAGAAGCATTCCTGCTTCATGAAATTCTTTTGCCTTACCAGTCAGTAGCCAATCACACCATGACCTGCTGTTAACATTCATCAGGGCCTGCGAGCACTGCAGCAGTCAAGTAGCTTATATCAGCCGTTGCACAGTGGTGTACTGATGCAATTTGCTGTAATTGCCAATGACATGATCTGACACAAAGTATAGCTCCGAACCATCTCGACAGATGTTTCACTGGAGCAACTTTTGGTCCTTTGAGCTAAACATTCCTCACTTACCTGTGAAACCTGCCAAGTTTGTCTGATGGCAGAAGGTAATGGCAGGATGAACAGGGAGTCATTAGAGAAATTAAAGGCAGTGTACCGTGAAGTGTTTTGGGGTTAAATAATAACGTCTAAAATGTGTAACAATCCCCAAAGGCTTTAAGCTTAACACGCATCTACTGCTGCATGAAAGTCTGAGCAAAATACAGTTTTTTACCTTCAGGTTACCACTTTTGAAAAGTTGTCCTCATTTAGGAGCACGTAGGAAAGCAGATTCTCTTTCACTCTCTCCCACTGTCTTGAGTGAAAAATTCAACTCGCCCACGTATCTTATCTCGGGAAACAGGCAATCTTCCATGTATCTACAATTATCCCTCAGGCCTGTGGCATCCCTGTCATTATGGCTCAATCATGACCAGACTCTAGCTTGTTTACCGTGCTCATTATATACTTGTTCAAGCTACAGCTTATGTGATTGTGAAGTATTTTATTTCTCTAGTCATTTAAACTGTGTTTAATGTCTACAAGATTACTCATATATTACAATAAATCTAGAGTTTTACGCACGTGTGAGAGCACTGAGTAGCTGCCAGATATTTTGGCATCCATAATTTTTACTTAGGTATGTAATCCATTATCCTGCTTTTATAATCATAATTTGCCACTGAGAAGGCCTGCATTTTTAATAAATATCCAAGGTTTTCATCTGCATTTTTTTTTTTTTTTTGCAGCCAATAAAGCTATCGGGTTAACTAAAAGCATGACATACAAAAATAAAAGCTATAAGACTATGTTTTTATTAGATGCCAAATTCTTGAAATACCTTAAAATAACTGCTTCAAAATCACTTTAATGGTGCACTGACTGGTAATGCGGTGACTGGCATCTTTTCCATTCCCATTCCAACGTCTGTTCTGGCAGTATATAAGCTGGGTGAGTGGGTACAATCTCCTGGGGAAAGTGCATTGCCAAGGACGCCGAGAGTGGAACTTGGCAGATACAAGGCCAAGCAGCAGGGGACTGGCTGAATGACCTCTGAATGCAGAGAGTCAAGAGGAAGCAATATGCAAGGAAGCCGGAACGAAAGTAAGCCAGTGTGCCGTTATAGTGGCATGCAAAAGGGTGGACATTAGGGTCAAAATTTCTGTGAATAGCTGAGAGAGTAAAAGATGAATAATAATGTTTAAGATGACATCTTTTTTAAAAATATATTTGAAGTGTGATCACTTATTTTAACTTGTTTATTTCCACATTTTAAAGCTTCAAATGAACAGAAAAGCAGAGGTTTGGACGTCCCACACGCCCTTTGTCAAGTGCAGTTTGTAAATGCTTTTTGCAGCAGCTGAGCAAATTCAGATGCCATTTAGGGGATTTTCACTCATTCTCCCCGCAAGACGCTTTTAGCTCTGTGAGATTCTTGGGCTATTGTGCATGCACTAACCTTTTGAAGAATGCCCACATATTTTCACTTTAGGTCGGGGATGATGAGGGCTATCTCTAAATTTTCAGCCTGTGCCTCTTAGGGTAGAACACTGTGGATCTCATGTGTGTTTAGGATCATTATTCTGCTTTTTCACCATCCTCTTCTTCTTCACAGGTTGCAACAGTTGCGATGTTTGCTGTTCTTTAATTTACTCCATTCTTCCCTCTACCAGCAAAATACTTTGCATGCCATTTGAAATGCAAATGCAAAAGTAAAGTGACCCCACCCCCCCACCCCACAGTTAGAGAGGGGTTTCCTTTTTATCCTTCTGAACACTCCTTTGCACATTGTATATAAAGTTTCACTCCAGAAGGAAACCGTGCGCTAGTACTCTGCTAAATCTCCCTGCAGCTTTTTTACAGTCAAATGGGGGTTTTGATATGTCAGTCTAGTAATCCCATGAGTATTGTCTCTGAAGGGTTTCATGATCTTCCAGATCTTAATTAAACCTCCACTGTTTCTGTTACCTGCCACTGACTGACTAGCTGACACTGCCTTTCTCCATTCATATGTGCTGGGTACCCTCTTAGAAGATCCCATGGCCGCTGATAGTTAGGACAAGGTTTATTTATGGTGCATTGTCTACTTGTCTATAAGTCATTTAAAACAGTTTAAACAGTGGAAATCACTTTTTGGCAGGCAATTGCTTTTTGGAGCAGACCGGTCAGCCCTACAGCAATTATTCATCTTTTATGTAACTACAGTCCACTACATTTTTATTTATCAATCACATCTGGCTAGCTCTGGCCCATGTTATAGCAGCCTTCAGGTCAAAATGTGGTTTTTCAGTCATCTATATGGGGTCAATGCCTTGTGGCAGCACTGGTTTCCAGTGTCACTTATCTGTTGAAAGTGAGCACCAGTTCAATTTTCCCTTTGCAGCTGGATCCCAACAAAGACTGATGAAAGTCAGATCTGCTGAGGCAGGAGGGTGCGGTCGCACTGCTGACTGATCCTTATCCTTTGCCCTTAGCCTGGGCTTGAGTTCTGGGCTCACTTTACACCTCCTTCTAGTAACCGGCTTATTATAGATCTTGCATTCAGCTTCTTTTCTAATAGTGACAAGGTCATATATTTCTGGACAAGTGATGAGGATAAACTTTCATTATATTATCTCATTTCTGTAGACAATTAGTGTTTGTAGGTGAACTGACATATTTGGCATTTAAATTAGAATAAAATGGAGATTCTTAGACACATTACCTGAGTGCTTTCAGTAGCTGGTTAACAAATGTTCGAGTTCCAAGTTCCCAGCTCCTCCATAAAGCACGTCAGGACAGGAAGTTTGCTATTAACCCCATCAGTTAAGCGTAATCTAACATGGAGGCCAGTGGAGCGTTTGATGCAACAGGAAATAGGAAAATTGTAATCTTAATGATTTAATATATTTTAGATTACTATAAACTGCCTAAGGAGACTCCACAAACCACAGATACTCGTCATTTAAGCCTTTTAATCTGCAGATTATAGCGCTGGGTGGAGAAAGGCTCATGGGTGGTGTCCTTCTCCCTTTATTGCAGTCATTTATTTATTTATTTTTGGTTAGCAATAGAAACCAGTCAGGCATCACATTATCTTTTGGTTGCTTCCTGTTTTACTCTGTAGGTTAGTTTGTGGTTTTATTTTCTGCTTTTGCCTCTCTCTTATTTCCACCTGTGTCTAATCCTCAATCACTCCTGTGTGTGTTTATATAGTCCCGTGTTTCGCGTTTCCTTCGATTTATTCTCTTTCTTTGTGTTTCTGTTTTTGCATTCATTATTTTGCTCACCTTTTGTTCATTAAATCTGCCTTTGGGTCCTCTTTCCAACAGTTGTTTCATTTAAAAAAGACTCAGATCATCCCAAATCTAGCTCTTGCAAGGTACTGCCACACAGTCTAAAGTCTAATTTCATTTCATTTAAATTAATAGAGTCTCAGTTAAATTTTCATTCAATGCCTCACACTTATGAATAGAATTTAGATTGTTCATATTTCATAAAAAGGGAAAAAAGCTGAAGTATGACATTGATTCAGACCCTTTAGTTCGCCCTTGGTTGAAGCAGCTTTGGCAGCAATTACAGCCTCATTTTCTGACAGAATGAGGTTCGTACAAGTGAGCAACTCTGTATCATGTGACATCTGTTAAATTGGATGAAGATGATCAGTGCAAAGCCATTTCAGACTCTCTCCAGAGGTGTTGGTTTCCAGCAAGGGATGGGCCACTCATGGACACCCACAGAGTTGTCCCTTAGCCATACTAGCATTGTCTTAGCTATTTGTTTAGAAAATTATTGTTTCTCAGAGGCAACTGTAAGAACTGAAACAAGACAAGTGCATGAAAACTATTCCAAAAGCATCTTTCAATTGTAAAAGTTAAGACATCGCAAATCTCAATTTCAGCATTTCAGCCCTGCTGTCTCATCGTCACATTTCACACTCTCAGTAGGCTACAGCGGTAGCTTTTATTCTGATTTTGTAAAGGAAATAGCAGCAATGAATACTACTGTGCTGGTAGGCAAAATTTTTTTTTTTTTTAATTTGCTTTGTCATTATAGAGGAGTTAGTGCAGACTGATGTGGAGAAAACCCATTTAAATAATTTCTAGTACAACTCTTTTACAAACTGAAAAAAAATTCTTCACTGGTCTGTATGGTAAGCAGAATCACACCCTATGCTGACTCAGTATACTAGAGTTACATGTCAACCCAAGTAAAATCTCTGGTACTGCTTTTGATACTTTGCTACAGTGTAAAGATTAAAGTCAGTGACAAGTGACAACTGCTGATTATTCACTTGTGCAGGGCTGCAGACACGAAATCCAGTGATGCATCTTCAGGACTGGTATGTAGCAAGCAATCAAAACACTCCCATGGCTACAAAGGGAGAACTTTCATGCTAAAAATGTAGACCCATTGCATTTGCTGACACACAAGCGCACTCTGTCTGCTCAAGCTTAAATCGAGCCTACGAGGAAGTTGCAGCTCTGAAATAAATATACTTCACCAGAAGGGCTTTGCTACATTTATCATACAAGTCCCTTATGGTACACCACCCGTTTAAATGGTTTTTGGCTATTCTATATAGGAGTTATGACTGGCTGTCATTTGTTACTGTGGCTTATGAGGGCTGTGCCAATATTAATGCTCTTAATAGGAATTAGCATAATAATCAGGGCACCACCTTTGACTGAAGGAAAACCAATAAGACAATCAACCTGATCTCAAATGATTAACAATTTGAGCACTCCAATTGGTGAGTTATTAGTTCAATTAGTCTCATAAAATACACCAGACTGTTGATTAGGGACTAATAATTAAATTAATAACTACCATCAAGGTTACATCTCAATAGTCATTGATGTTGAAGGATTTGAAAGTTCTGTGTTGCAGAGGTTGGTAGTATTTACAGCTATACAACACAATAATTACAGCAGCATATATTTAAGAGAATTTATTTACAAAAGAAATGAGCAAAAACACACAAAGCTCTGGGTATTTATCTAAGGAAGAGAAGAGAATATGTGTGTGTGAGGGAGACAACAGAAAAACCTTGGTTCCCAGAGGTGTTTAACTGTTAGCACATCAGGAGAGGTCACTACTTTCTCTCCTTCAGTGATGTATTCTATGAAAGCCTAGCTGCTGCCACCTTGAAGGTGGCAACCTCTCCTGATACATTTACAGCAATGTTATCATTGCTTATCTCACATTCTTGAGTCTATGAAGAGTTGACTTGACTGACTAGAAAAAAAAAAACTTGGATCAGCAGCAAATAGCAGTGCTAAGACTTCACTAGTAAGGCTAAAGAATCATCTGTAAATGGACATGCAAATTCCATCACAGATAGACTGAAAGACTCACAAGCTGGACAGATAACATTGCTCTGAAATTAGAATAAAGCATCTGTTGGGTGTGCTTTCCTAACTTTCATTCAAATGCACAGACAAGTAAGTGTTGTGGTCCAATTCAGTAGGTGTCTTTTGACTTCAACGCAAAGGGAAATATGTGGTTCCCTTTGTCCTCTTTATTAACCAAGTTACCACTCGGTGCTGACATGCTCTGCCGTTGTTACTCCCCATGAAGCTAGCTGCTGTTGCTAACTTGAACCTTTAACTTGGTTCAAGTCACTGTGGCTCAGGGTGGCTGTGGCTTAGGTGGTAAAGTGGGTTGTCTATCAATTGGAAAGTTGGTAGCTCGATTCCTGGCTCTTCCTCTCCATGTGTCGAAGTATCCTTGGGCAATATACTGAACCCCGGGTTGCCCCAATGCATTTATTATTTATAAATATTAGATAAAAGTGCTTAGGTATAGATGAAAGCACTGTGTGTGTATGCGTGTGCGTGCATGTGCACACTTTACTTGCTTTGCCCTGAGCTCACAGTTGAACACAGTTGAACCACAGCGTTCTTCTTCAGGCATCTGTTTATTCCTCTGATCACGTCAAAAGAGTGTGCACTGGGTGAATTGGGGCCAGGCTGCAGATTGCCCTCCCAGTCACAAGGTACAAATGGTGCTGGTGTGTGTGTGATTGGGTGAACTCTAGTAGAAAGTACTTTGAGTGCCCAAATTGAGTAGAAAGAAGCTATAAAAGTACCAGTCCATTTACTTGGTTAGTGGCGGGCACCAGCTAACCAGGAATTCTTCTGCGGGATGTTGCATTACTACAGTTAGAAGATTTTGTGTGTGTGTGTGTGTGTGTGTGTGTGTGTGTGTGTGTGTATCTGCTTGCTGAGCACACAGAGGAGAGCTTGGAGGAGCAGACCTCTGCCTTTAAGGTTAGAGCAGTGAAGCGTAGCCTTCTCACCTCAGAGGTGAGAGTGGAAAGAGAAAAAGAATGGCCAGCTGTGGGTTTGCCTAGCTGGAACAAGGGGATTGTAAAAGTGTCCCATTACAGATGCAAGAAGTGAACTTTCACCTTTCAGAGTGGAGGCTGGGTTTACAGCACACAAATGAATGGATTCATCTACAGTGTATGTCCTTCCTCATGGTTTCTGCATCAGTATGCAGGAACTCAGTCTAATGATATATTCCATTTGAAGTCAGAAATTGGGATTTCCGAATTCCCAGTTGCAATTTTCACATTGAATGCCCCCTCAAGTTGGACCACCTACCCGGAAAGACAGGCTCTGTGGTGTATTGCTTGTGTGGGTGGCTGTGAGTGGCAGCAGAGCAGGTCATCTACTGATCAGAAGTTTGGTGGTTCAGTCCCTGGCTACTCCAACCTGCATGCCAAAGTATCCTTGGGCAAGCTATTGAACTCATCGGAGTGTGAATATGTGTGCAAAAGTAAGATAGAAAGTCCACAGATGTAGAAGTACAGAGAAAAAATGCTTGTATGACTGGGCGAATGAAGCTGTATAAAGTGCTCTCAGCGCTCAGGTAGAGTAGAAAAGCACTTTTTAAGAACAAGTCCATACATGAATGGCTCTACCTGGCTAATGAACAAAACAAATACTCTTTTTCCTTCCTTCCATGTCCTAGTCGATAAGGCTGGGGTTTCTTGTTGCCGGTCCTTGTGTGTTGAAAGAAGACAGGAAGGAGGTTCTGGCATTGATTGGGATAAATCCTATGTACATTCTTTTGAAGTTTACCAAACACATGCATCTGTTTAACACATCATTGTGACATTCAACAGGCATGTAGCCTCTGTCAACAAGTTAAAGGAACAAAATGTTAAGAAGTGATTAGGAACTTGCTTCCACTGCTATTATGAACAGTTTGTCAGCATTATTTTAGTCTTACCAAGTACACTAGAAAAGTAACTGATGGAGGCACACTTATCTAAAACCACATATACTGCTTTCTTTCCTTTTCCCACCTGTCTCATACAGACACACACAGACAGTACAGTGTTCACTGTGGAGCATATGCAAGACACAGGAGCAAGCCCCATTTTTAAGGTGGAATGCCAGCCGATGTGAGCAGATCCATCAGTGTTCGTCTCCCACTGAGATACGGAGATGATGGATGGATCTAATGGATTGATTTAAGACTCAGCTCCCCGTACTGACTCACTGTATAACCGAGTGAATGCTAGAGCAAATAACTTCAGCTGGTGGGGAATGCATTTATACTGTGCATTTCCTCAGCAGCTCATCCAGCTCAGTTCATCCATCACTCTGGCTGATTGTCACGTTAGGCTCTCTCAGTGTTATTCTGTATGCGTTATTATTTCTTAATAAGTAGGTGGTTTGACACCAGCATTACCAGATCACTTTGTTTACGTTTACTTTAATACCAAAAAGATTTTTTTTTACTTTAGCCTTCTTACAAATCAGTCAGTTGTGATTTGACTATATATTTAATTCTGAGGTACTGTAATTACCTGTTACCAGACTTTAAATTGTATTCAAATCAAGGAACACCTTTAACTATATTTTGTGTTTGTTTGTTTTATAAAAAAATATAAATATAATATAATATATTATATTATATATTCATTTAATATAAATATAATAAATAATAATTTTTCATTGGTTACATAAACAATACAGCAGACAATCCCATACAGTTTACTGTGGTGAAAACTAGCAGTGTTTTATCATTCATAAAAGTGGAGACTATATTTTTTGTTAGCATTTTAATATAATTTTGTTTATTCATGTATGAGCACTTCTTCACACTTTGCAGCGAGCAGGTTTAATAATGAATATTTCTTTCACTGACGTTTCATTTATATGTGTGTGTCTGTGTGTGTTCAGAGTTTCATGCTGTGAATTTTTCCTTTGCAAATTTTTCTGTGAGCATCTACCTTTGCCTGCCTACTCTTTACTTCTTTCTATTAAAGGGAAAGTGACACATAGAAATCAAAAACAATGTGTCACCTGCATCATTCAGGCTGCTAATTTGCGGATCTGCTGCTTTAGACTCTGATAAAGCTTTTTATAAATCCAGACAGCCTTCCTTTTGTTCTGCATATTTCCAGTCTGCTGAGAAAAATGTGGCATCATTGTCTTTGTAAAACCAACTGCAGTCAAAAAAAGAAAAGACTTTTGAGACATCTAGAAGACTCAATGAATTAAACATACAGGTGCTCAGCTGGAAATATGTGGATCAAGTGTGTTTATAAGCAGAAATTTATGTTAATTGCTCACTACGTATGTGACAATTTGGGGAGAAAATTAAAGGAACACTATTATCACAGTAGCTCATGTCAAGTAAAAAGATAGGAGATGTCTTAATTTTATTCTGCTTACTTTTTCATTCACACAGAAGACCTCTGTGCCGCACATCATCATCACAGAGAGGAAGGGAATGATCTTGATTCAGTGTTATTTGTACAAAGAGCCACATGCCCCGTGGCCACTGGGAGTCAAAGAGATTAACAGTTGTTGAGAAAACCTGGAGATGTGCAAACAAACAACTGTGAGCACTAGATCCACAAGATATGCTGCATCCGATCACAATCCCAGTGTCCACACTTGCAGATTCAAGGACTTTGATGAGCATTCCTGCCAAGACTGTGACGGCTTAGGGTCGTCCTTATGTCAAATTGTGAAGTGCACAAGGGCGTCCTGGCAGACATTTTGAGGCACAATTTACGTGTGCATTTCTGCAGACTTTGCCTGAGGAAATTACCCACATCGCAATGCTGTGTTAAACAAGAGGTTACAAGCATGGAGCAAAAGCAATTTAAAAACAAAAAAGCATTAAAAAAAAAACTACACAAAGCAACCAACCAACCCTGACTGAACTAGCGCAGTGCATGTTTTGGTGCCAGTAAGTTGCTTTCCCATTTATATTTATAACATTTGAGGCCATTGCACAGGAAATGCCCCAATGCCCCTTCAAGTGACGTCAGTTGAGCCTGTGGAGGTTTAGTTATTAGGGCTAAAGGTGCCTACAGACTGACTCATTATAAGAGTAGGAGGACACATCATGAAAGCAAGACTTCTGCTTACACAACTCAGCTAGATACTTCTAATTTGATGGAATCTCAAACCCATTGTTTGGCATGTTTTTACCTCCACCTTGTTTGCCCTTATTCACAGAAGAAGAGCTGTTGCTTCAGTAAGCGTATCATTCTGTATTCAGTTTGTAGATGTAAAGTCTAGCAGTAGTCACAGTGTGAGATTTTTTTTTAATTTGACATGGTGAGAAATTCTTTCCTGGATACATTTATCCCCATTGACCTCTCTGGGACATTCTGCAGGACCTTTGATTTTTTTAAACCGTGATCAAAGATATCCCCACAATCATGATCACAATCCACCATGATGACCTTAGGCTATTGCCTACTGTTGTACAAGGTACCTGCCTCTAGGGTGGATACTGGTATAGACTGAATATTTCCCTCAATTCCCATTAGCTTTCCAGCAGACCCCAGGATTCCACGTGATTTTAAGTTGATTCAAATATTCTGAAAACTAAACTATTGTTTCATAAACCTATCAGGAGAATGCTGGGCAGTACATGCAAACCCATCACCTAGCAGGACTTAATCAAAAGAATATTTTACATATGCAAACCTGGCAATCTGTATATTACAGTTATAGCTATGCAAACCTTATGAGTTGGATTGTCAAATTGCATGCATACAGTTGGAGCATACACGTGTTTTCATGGTCCTGGATAAAACCACAGTTCAACAAAAACTGAAAATATTGCCGCTTATTGAGCATCATGTCTAAATGTATTAAGTCATTAAATCTGAAGGCTGTAAAATTCAATCAAAAGGCAGAAAAACTCCTTACTGTACTTTTGCCCATAACATTGATTTTTATTATCTGGTGTTTATACATGCGATACATATACAATCTTACATATACATATATGACTGGCCTTTTCTTGATATTCATTTTAAAGGCAGCCGCATCACTGAGAAACACATGGCTTTAAAAGAATACACACCCAGCCTGAACATCACCGCTGCGCTGATGTATTCTTGTTCAGTCTCAAATTGCCACCTACATCTCTGCATTACTGAATACCTCTTTGTAAAAACCTATCACCCACTGCCATTGTTGGCCAACATAACCAATATTTCAAATCTCAACATGTGCTCAAAACAAATGGCCTCCCATTTATCTCTCCAGGGATAGTGCATTTAACAAGGGCAGAGGCTTCCTGTTACTACCTGGGACTTTTCGCCCAGATCTGCTTCTCTTGTCATACAGTGACACCTGTGTTATACTGCAGCATGTTTTCAAGCAGTATTTTGCCCCCTTCTTTTAAGTGAGAAAGGCTGAGTGATTGGAGAGGACAGATGACTATTCAAGTTTAGGCTAGAGCCAATCCCAAGCCTTCCTCTGGTTTTCCACTCAAGGTCGATGGGTAAAGGGTGTCATTCGGTCTCCCAGAGGTACAATTCACAGTGGCAGACAAGCAAAACACCTGAACTGTCAAGCACCAATTTAAGACCTTGCAATGTACTTGCTTTACCTTTTTCACAACTTTTCACAACTCGACTGTTACATACCTCTGGTGTGAAGGCCAATTTTCCATTCCTTTTATGACTCTTTGATATCAGCAAAGAAGTGACTCAGTCAACGATTTTGAAGAGCACAGGGCTCTCTGTGAACAGCAACTCCTTTGTTGTAACTACTAATTGCCAAAATGTGTCTTGTGCCATCAAGCTACAGCAGTCATATATTCACCTGACTTTAAGAGAGTGAAGGTGACATAATTAATATTTTGGGTTTTTTTTGTACATGTGCTGTCAACACTTGTACAGTTTCCATTTCAAAACAGGATCTTATGTGCCGACACACATAATAATCATAAGCACACACAATTTATTATGCTTGTTTTGAAGTGAGGGGAAACTGAAAGCCATGTGGTTAAGAAGGAAAAACAGATAATTGGTCTCGGAGGATGTGATGCATGATCTGAACTTTGTTGTGCGATATCGTTACGCTGTTTCAACCTGTACACTGCCAGTAGCACACACGGCAATTTTCCCAAATGGATTTAATTTTTTGAAATACTTTTATGGCACGTCAGCTAACAAACTTAAACTTAAAACTACCCGCACACAACAATGAAGTACAAGTTCATCATAAAATATTAAAGCATAGCAGATATCATTTTCTTTATATAAGTCTTTGCCATGTACACGCACGAGTGTACATGCAATAAATGTTAAAAGCTTATTTTACTATCTTATACAAACTGAAAGAGTTTAAAATAACTTTTCATCACCACAGCTTATTTGAGTCCAGGGAGCACAGAAATACAGACATATTTATTCACAGTTCTTATTTTAATACCACAAGAAAGAAAACACCTCTACAGCACAATAATCTCTGTACAGCAAGTGCTGTGTTTCAGTTTTTGAATTTTAGCCTTTACCTGCATTAATAATCACAACCCAGCAATGCGGGGGACCACAAGCAAGTATTCCTACGTCTTTAGTGCAAGTGGGAAGGGTTGCACCAGGACACCAAGACGCCATAAAATTAAAGCATAAAATCTGTGCCAAATCAAGTATGAGGATGATCAAGAACGAGATTTCCATGCCAGATCAGTCGAGTCCTGGGCTAACAATGACCGTCCCAGCGCTCATGACCAGCAGGGTGCTGGTGGAAACGATGCTACTGCTGGGCCAAGACAAATGAGTTCAGATTCACTGATGTAGTGAAGGAGGCCATGCAGAGAGCTGGTGTGACAGAAGAGGATAGGGTGCTAGGGATCGGATAAGATGGAGGCAGATCATCTGCTGTGGCAACCCCTGCAGGGAGCAGCCATTAGAAGAAGAAGAAGAATGAAGACACGACCGGCATTAATAACCACACATCTTTAGCATTTTTAATTTTTGACTCATACAAAGAGACTACATGAATATATTTCATGAGCACAACGAAATAATTGATAATAAAGTTTGATTCACATTCTGGCCTGTTGTATTTACTCTTCTTTTGCTTCCTGTGAACATTTGACAGAAAAAAATTGGACTCAGGATCCTCGCTATATTGCAAATCTGCTGTAGCTCTAACCCCCGGGGCAATATTGCACCAATCACCAAAGACAGTTTGTCTTCACCTTTGCATGAATGTCAGAAGCTTCAGGGCAAGATTACTGGAGGGGCTTTGAGGGAATTCAGTTAGTCAATTTGATTTCCATAAAACATAAGAAGCAACATATCTCTGCAGTCTGACTTGAGTGATTTTTTTTCCCCCACTCACATTCTGGTGTGAGAGGCATTAGTCTGCTGAGAGAACATGGTTTTTCTCTAGCAGTGGATATATGATCTCGCAGCTCTTTAATCTTGATATACTTTATGCTTGGAATTTTCGGAGAGTGAAAAAAACGAATGCAGAATTTTAAGGTAAATATCACAAAGAAATGAAGCTATACTCTTCCTCTACTCTCATTTAGGAGTAGATGTAACAGCAATAAACATCATGAGATTATGTCAATTCGACAGATATCAGAGCTTTTGGAATGAGAATTTTACCCAGATGGATTTTTGAGTCATTTCAGGTATTTGTGAAGTCAGTATTTATTTATTTCTATAGGATATATGCATTAAAGACCTATAAGGTCATTTTCAGGATTAATCAAAAATAGACATACCTGTGGGGTTAATTTATTCCTGAATAATTTTCAAATAACTTCTTCACAAAGTACAAAATCATATTTAAGTCATAATAATATCAGAACATAAGATTAAATATACCCAGTTTTATTCCTTTTAGTGCGCCATCTTTCTGTTACATTAGAAATTAAATAATGGGTAAATGCTGATGCCTGTGAATTAAGGATTATTACTGACAAATCTTAGATTTTTTTTCCCCTCCAAACCTGAAGTTGATTTATTCAGTATAAAATATTCCACATAAAACTATCTGCAAAACTGACAAATTAAATTTCAGCAATGCTAACTCTGTCAAAATCGTGGTTTGGTTCACGTAATCCAGTGGCACCAGTGTCATCATCATAATTTATGTTATGGAAAATTTATATGGTAAAACTATTGTTGAATTTCTTTCTTTCCATTCATTTACATCCACATTTCTAAATTGTAAAGCCTCATTCCAGAATCGATTCATGGCTAAAACTGCAGTATATTAGCATATATACCATATAATGATGTACTGCTTCACTCAGCACTCAAATATAGAAAAAGCCAGCAAGAGAAAGACCTTGAAATTGACTATATCACTGTGTCCTTGTGTGTCAAGAATCTCTAAGTATCAACAGTAGAAATTGTTGCCTGAGAGCATGGTGCAATCCCAATCTCCACCCTACGGTCTAATCACTAAACCCTCACAGACTTAATGGAAGTCACAGCTGTAGTGTGTGACTTCATGAAGGCTCAAAATCATATAGAAGGGAGGAATGGGACACAATATTGTCATATCACATATTGCTTGGAAACAGCGCATTACCATTAGGGAAAAATAAATAAATAAAAGAAAAAATAGATCCACAACACTGGCATGTATTAGAGAGTCACTGCTATAAGATTTAATTTAATTTTTTTTTAATGCATAGTGTTTATACATTTTACTTAACTATCAAAAAAAAATTGGGAAATAAATAAACATATATGAGAATCCTGACTAAAAATACAAACATCTCCACAAACGAGCTATAAAAACCCACAACAGCAGCTTTCCAGATGCACCAGATAAACCTCTGACCAGATTTCTTCCCTAACCCATCCTTGGTTGGTTTGCATACATTATGTGTGGACCAGATCAATGAGTGTAGAATGCTAGTAATTTTGCTATGAACAAGTTCCTCAGGATGAGAATGTCTGCAGAAAGAGTGTGAAAAAATGGGTTTGAAAAGACCAAATCAAAGCCCTTATGCCCTTTTATGCCCTTATGCCCTGAGCCCTGATGTGTAGAGCTGAAACACACCCCTCAAAGTCTGTGAGACTTTGAGTGTGGAGAATGGGATCGGGCCTGTGTCTCAGGGGCCAAAGTCCTTTTGTACAGTTGTCCAATTTCTGGGTACCAGCACTGCATAAAAATGTTCTGGAAGCTCTGAGTTGTTTTTTTTAATTTTTTGTGATCACTTTCCTGTGCAGGCACTCACACTTAGGTTCATATGTATTTTGACAGTGACAGAGTTTTTGTAATTTTTGCATCTGTACATCACAGCAGTGTGTTTTAAATTAAACACTCAAGATGTAATTAAAGAGCAGTCTTTCATTTTTAATTCAAGGGTTTTAACAAAAGGATTGCCTCATCTGTTCAGGAATTATGCTCATTTTCAATTGGCTGAAAATCTGTTTCATGGTCGGGTGAGACCTGTTCTCTCATTATTCCATGAAAAATTAAGCAGATAAAAGATCTGGGGTTGATTCCAAGTGGTAAATTTGCATTTGGCAGCTTTTCACTAGAACATCTTAAAATGAGATCCAAAAAGATGTTGAGGTAACTAAAGGAGGTCATCAAATACTGAAACACCCAGTATAGGGAGAAAAAGACCTTCAGACTCACTTTATGCCTCTTTGTCCTTTTGTGCTGAGAATCTCCAAATATGAACAACAAAAAAATTGTTGCCTGAAAGTTTGTCCCAGGGGTGCGATTAGCTCCATGGACCCCCTGGTACTGTTACTGGTTCTCTAAAGCTTGAGTCCACAGCTTGAGGGCAGTGACTCTTTGTTGTTTCTGGTGTGTCCTGGTTCTTTCACCACTACCCAGACACCCATGCACACAGAATACATGAGTCTGCTCCTTGCAAAAAATGAATGTTGCATCTACAAAAGTGAAATGTGCCCACTTGTTTATGCTTAAAAGGAGGAAGATGGCATGCATCTCCTCAAAGTCTAAACTGATAAATTCAATATAAGAACACAATTTTTATTTTTATTTAACTCAGTTTAAGTCCTTTAACCTGAATGACCACATAGATTTTTTATCCCATGATATCCACTAGACTGATTCAGAGGGGCAGCATTGGCTCAGGAGGATCAGTATCCTTGGGCAGGATACTGAACCCCGAGTTGCTCCCAAGGCATTTATCGGTTTTTCTACACTTAGGTGCAGAAAAATGTCCGTGCGTGAATGGTTGAATGAGACCTGCTGTATAAAGTCCTTAGAGTGCTTGAGTAGAAAAGTACTATATAAGAACCCGCCCATTTAAATTAGCATCCTGCTGTTGACAGGAAATAGGTTCAGGGAAATATCAACACTGGTTTAAATAGCGGTCAGTATCAAAGAGAGGCCAGTTTAAAGTCGGTCTGTTTGTCAACCCATTTGTCTACATATAAACAGTCAGAATAAACAGAGACAGTGAAATAAACCTTTTCATAAACTGATGAGCCTAAACAGAATGTTTGCACGTCCTCTTGATGTTAAATGCATCCAGATGAATGTTTCTCCTCTTTCCAAAAACATGCAGCTTAGAAACTGAACCGGTTCACTCTGAAGAGTTTGTTCTAAATACAGATATTTACAAAAATGTGTAGAATTTTGCGCATAAGAAGTAAGAGCAACATAATAATGAGAAATACTGTGCAGATACCCATCTTCGGGCAGTTAATTAAGGACTTGTCAAAGTTTGCATTGTTTGCTGCTGTTTGCTGCTGAGAGGGGGGGAAAAAAATCCCTGACATCTTAATGACCTTTGTGGTGTTATACTATCTGATTAGGTATGGCTCATGCAAACTCCAAACTGTCTGAAATCACATCACATGTAAACAGATGACCAGAAATCTTCACAATTTAAATTAGAGTATAAAAGAAAATGTGTGCATGTGACTGCAGCCATAGTTGTATCACGTCAGTGATAATTGCTATGGCCATGAAAGGGCCACTGCGACAATTAACATTAGGCAGTCTGGCACAGAGCCTCCACAATGACCTCAATAATAAACATGAAGTAGTTTATTATTTGCTATTGGCACCAACTGCCTATAGCAAGACCAAGTGGTCTAATTAGCAAGCCCCAAGTACCAGCTGCCCATATAAATATAAACTTTTGAAAAGGTAACTTTTGTTATCAATTTTCATAATATTGTTGGTATTTTACAAAGTGCAGAAAGGCAATATATATATATATATATACTTTTTTTTTTTTTTCAGCAGTGGCTCCTATAATTGATATGGATGAGATCAACTTTTAGCTATGGCCAGGGGAGATCTTAGCCCACCCAAAGTGTGTCTTGCACATGTAAAAGTTAAGAAAAATGATTTGTGTTTTTGTTCATCCAATGGAAAAAATAGAACAAAAACATCAGTAACATCTGTACCTTGTGATGGGGTGGGCAGCCTACAGCCTGCCCCCAAATTACCTACTGCACACCGTCTGAAGAATGCTGTGTTTAGACTGTGTTCTACTGTGAGCTCAGGGCAAGGCAAGTAAAACGCGTGCGCGCACACACACACACACACACACACACACACACATACATGCGGTCTAAATGTACAGCCTGCTCTGATGCAGATGAGTCTATTTACTGTATGTTGTTCATGTTATTGTTATTCTCTAAATGTCTATGTAAGTTCAGCTGTTGTAGCTCCCCATGCTCACCAGTCCATGATTTATTTGTGAACAAAAAGTGGTTGTTACCTGTGTTTAATCCAGTGGATCCATAGTGCAGTGGTTTACACATTCGTCTAACAAGCAAAAGAGCCGCAGTTCAGTTTTGTGAGGAAACACAAAGCCCTCGGGGGTTGCATCAAGAAGGGCAACCACTGTAAAAATCTGCCAAATCAAACATGTGGAGCTACCTGCTGTGAATAAGGGAGCAGCAGAAAGTAGCTTTCTTACCTGTGTTAAATCCAGCAGAGATTTCCCCGTATCTTTTGCATCTTTTCTGACTGGCTGCAGGGTACTAGGAGAGAGTCTGTCACTATGCACATGCATTAACATAGAAATCCGTTACCATGTTTTATAGTTATTTGCAATATCTTTGTGTACTTATAGGGCTTTTCTGTGGATAATTTTGGGTTCTCTCTGGGCACTTCAGCTGCCTCCCATAGTCCAAAGACATCCACGTTAGGTTAAATGGATCATTTTAAGCTAAAATGTCTTAGCCTTGTGGCAGGCTGGTACCTGTCCAGGGAAAGGCTGCAGGCTGTCCTATGTCTGTGTTATGTTTACTTTTGTCACGGATTGTGCATAAAGACCTTAGAGAGAAGTGATGCTAGTATCTTAACAGGGACTCAAATCAACAACCTGCAGGTTACTAGCTTCTTCTCGCTTAAGTTGCCAACCGACTGTTCGTTGCTGCCCAGCCTAACATAGCAGGCTAGAACCAGCCCCAACAAGCAGTGCTTATTCCGTCCCAGATTTAATTAGGCCTAAGAAAACTGTAAAGAGAAAGGTAACCTTTAATCTTCATGTTTCTGTCATTTGCATTTATATACCATGGGTGTAAAGACCCTGCCTATCTAACCCAAAATAGCACTAGCTTGGTCAAGTTTGGAGAACATAAAGGATTTCTTAATTCCTGGCAAACAGTGTTGTATTTCATAATGTCAAGTTTAAGACAGGAAAAGTGCCTAATTTTTTTTTAAGTAAAGATTACCAAATCCAGTGTAAATATTCTGCACTAATAAAATATCCCTGACATTTCTTTTTTGTGCTAAAGGGTGAGTAGAGGGAGGGACCTTCGTTTTGATGAGGCAGCAAACAGCAGACGCGTATAGCAGGCTACTGTGACCACTGTGTCCTTAGAGACATAAAGGGATTATGAGGGAGACATGATAGAAACATTTAATCAATATGTATTTGCTTCTTTTTTTTGCAACACTGGCCTTCAGGCAAAAACAGATGAATAAAGAAAATGCACAAAGTCACTGAGTGGGAGGTTTAACGTTTAAAAAAAGTTTTGTTTTCCTTTTGTAGCAAAGAAGCTGCAAAAGGTTTCAGCAATATAACAGTAACAGAGGCTTTAAAAAAATGATGATTTTCAAAATTTAATGTGACTTTTTGTTCTCATGCTTAGTGTCCATGTAATAAGCGCACTCACTGAGCACCTTATTAGTAACACCTGTGAAACATAAAGTAATGAAAGCAAGAAAAGTTTGTTTTTGTTGTTGTTTATCAATAAAAAAAATAATAAAATCTTGCAGCCATGTGATGCGCTGTTCTGTTGAACAAATTGAAATTTGAGGGGAAAAAAATATTTGATGTTCATCAAAAAAGCAACGTGAATATCAGCCTTTTTGAGACATTGGATACTTCAATATTTCTTCTTTATGTTAATAAACAAAAACAACAATTAAGTATGAGCAAGTTTATTTTTCTTTCAAAGCATACTACTTGCATTTTTGGAATTTTCTTTCTTTGTTTTTTTGCTTGTTTGAATGTGAAATCCTGGCCATACGGGATCTTCTCTCCTGTGCACACAGTGTCACAACTATCAGAAAAGCAAGAGCACCATCACTGAGATTGGTTGATCGAGGAAAAAAAAAAACTTTGTTATCTTGTCCATCATCAAATAAAAGAAACTTTACTTATATGGGACTCACAATACAGAATGAAAGAGGGCTCATTTTGGCCTTGATGTGCCACATGAGATGAAGAGGGCTTAGTTAGTTGTTACATCCTGAGTGTTAGAAACCTTGATAAGCCCTTGCTCTAGCTCGGAAAAGACTAATTATGACCTGTAATACTCTAATAGAAATGGCATCTACACACCTCTGCTGTGTGTGGATGTGTTGCAGTAAGTCAGGAAAAATCAACATGCTATAATAAAGACGAATGATAACACTCACAGCCAGGATAGCACTGTGCATGTAAGCCTGCCCCTTTAGTCTGAAGTTCTCTCAGCTTAGCTTGCTCAAAAGGCTTTGTGGCTTTTAAAACTGACTTCTTAAGCATAACTGATGATTTAATTAATCAGCACAAACATTAGTCTACATATTTGGCACTAGACTGTAATCTGTGTCTATGAACTGATCCATTGCTTAAAAAGTGGAAAACCCATTAAACTGCAGATTTCTCATGACAAGCCTTAGGTATCAGTGATTTTTGTGCACACAAGTCTTGCAGATAACACATCTAGAGAAGGGAATTCACGCATCAAGGGTACTTTTCACTATGCAAACCTGTCTTCTTGCATCATAGCTCATCCCAGGAAGGAGGAGCAAGGAGATGTAAGAACAGAGGAAATCAGAGACATCAGTTAGTTATGACATTCTGCATCACCTGTCAAACCAACAGGTTTGAGCCTGTATACCAGTGTCTACAGAACTTTTTCCCTTTAAATATACAGTACCAATCAAAAGTTTGATCACACCTTCTAATTCAATCATTTTTCATTATTTAAAAATTGTCTTCATTGTAGATTAATACTAAAGTCATGCAAACTGAAGAAATACATATGGAATTATTTAATAAACAAAAAAGTGTTAAACGAGAATATTTTTATATTTTCGATTCTTCAAAGTAGGCACCTCTTGCTTAGATGACAGGTTTGCACATCTTGGCATTTTCTCAGTCGGTAGTGAGGTAGTCATCTTTCAGTTAACAGCTGCACCTTGTCAAGAGTTAATTTCTTGCCCTCTTAATGTGTTTGAGCCCATCAGTTGTGTTGTGAAGAGGTAGAGTTGGTATACAGTGAATAGCCCTATCTGAAAAATGTTCTAATCCATATTATGGCAAGAACTACTCAACTAAGTAAAGAAAAACGACAGTCCATCATTACTTTAAGAAATGAAGGTCAGTCGATCCGAAAAATTCGAAGAAATTTGAAAGTATTCACATGTGCAGTCACAAAAACCATCAAACGTTATGATGAAGTTGGTTCTCATTAGGAAAGGAAGACCAAGAGTTCCCTCTGTTGCACAGGACAAGTTAATCAGTTACTGGCCTCAGAAATCGCAAGCTAATAGGACTCCAGATAAGAGCCCACCTAAATGCTCACAGAGTTCAAGTAGCACACACATCTCAACATCCGCTGTTCAGAGAAGACTGCGTAAATCTGGACTTCATGGTCGAATTGGTGCAAAGAAGCCACTTCTAAGGAAGAACAACAAGAGGAAGAGAATGGCTTGGACCAAGGAACACAAGGAATGGACATTAGTCCAGTGGAAATCCGTCCTTTGGTGAAATGCAGAAAAGGTGAGTGGATGGTTCCTACATGTGGAGTTCCCACTGTGAAGTATGGAGGCGGAAGTGTGATGTATGGGGCTGCTTTGCTGGTGACGCTGTTGGTACACTCAACCAGCATGGCTACCACAGCATCTGCAGCGATATACCACCCCAGCTGGTTTGCGCTTAGTGGGACCATCGTTTGTTTTTCAACAGGACAATGACCCCAAACACACCTCCAGGCTATGTAAGGGCTATGTGACCAGGAAAGAGGGTGATGGAGTGCTGCATCAGATGACCTGGCACTGCATACAAACATTGCTGACCAGTACTGTAATTACTGTTGTTGATTTGAACCATCATTTAATATTTCTTATAAATCTTCTAATTTATGTATGGATCAGTGTTATCTGACATGATTTCTCAGGCACAATAAGCCACCAGGTGGCTGTGTAAAAAAAAAAAAAGTAGTATGTAGACTGACACTGATTTGACTTAATAAGCTCTTCCAGAAACCTCCTCTCTTCTTGCTCCAGGTCTCCTCAAAGTGCAATTAAAGAACTGGAAAATCCTTCATCGCACAGAGGGAACAATTTCCGGGTTGAGGCCTAATTAAAAGCACCCTGTCTTCCACTTAGTCAAATGATTAAAGTGGTAAGTACAAGTTTAAATGCCTTTAAAAATGTCAATGCAGCCTCACCCTGGGATGAAAGTATGTCTGGAGTATCCTGTACGGTATTTTATACTGTATAATATATTTACATTATAGTGCAGTGTAAAGTATTAAATACGGTTTTGCTCTACAGCTTATACCTCCTACAGAAGAACAGGATTTACCCATCACAGGGTAGTGTCAATTCTCCTCTGCATACCATCACATCCTGGTGAAAAGTGCACTGTTCTTACAAGGGAAGGCCGTATTGGAGTGGCCATCTCCCTGCAGCATCTCACGTGTTACACAGCTCCTTTTCATCAGCGAGTGCGTCCTTCCATCGCCTTGGATCACAAAATTATAACAGCTTCTTCACGCTGCCCAGAGAGGGTTTTGTGAGCATGCACTTGTGCCTGAGAATATACCCTGGTATAAGGAGATCTGGTCCTTATCCAATCTCCAACTGATATTCTACATGTTCGGTTCTTTCAGAGAAACCATAAGAAACTCACTTTATAAAACGTTATTGTTCTGGCTTTCCATTTGATTTCCAACAGCCTGGTTGCATTGTTAAACACATATATTTGCAACTTCTTCTTTCCATTTAAATTAAGTATTTAATTTTCCTGTCTTTGATTCAGCAAAATGCTGTGTAAACGTTTAGCCCTAAACAAAGAAGGACAAAATATACTTAGTGCAGCCATTCACCATATGAGTGATTTGTTCAGTAAATAATGCTATGCTTTTATCTCGGCTTTTCCATTATAGACTGCAGTGACTGATTTATGAATACTAAGCACTGTTCCATTGAACTGGATAGAAAAATATACCAAATACATCGGTTTTCTCGCTTGGCTTTTGTAACATAATTGAACCTTTTAGCCATCCACGTCCTTATAGCCTCTAAACAACAAAAGGCAGTGGTGAATTGAAAAGTCAAGGCTATTATTTCAGTATTGGCTCACACATTGTACAGTGCGGTTCAAGCAGAGCTGTTGAGACTCAGGAATGTCGGACATGTAGGTTTATGACTGAAGGTTGAAAGTATTTCTCTCCAGATACTCCTGCTCAAAGACTGAACAAAGTACTTCACCCATCACAGTGCTGTTCCTCAGCAGAACTGAGCAAGAAAGGCCCCACCAAGAAAACAATAACCTTCTAATATACAATATTTATTCTATGAAGCAAATATGCCGCTCGGTGAGAGGATGTGCTGAAAAGCCGCACAAAGGCTGTAAATGCTCTGACCAGAATACACGGGCAAAACTCAGTGAGGAGTTTCTTGATATACACCGGATTTAATATGCAGACCTAGTTGGATCGTTCGCTTCTCATTGTTGCTGCAGGATGGTGCGACAACCTCTCACATAATCCATACGGAAAAGAAAAATTTCCATTTAAGTCAGAGCAAATTTATTCTAAATGTTTAGCTCATGAATATAAGCATTAAAAATAAATTAACGATTTACTTTCAAAAGTGGCCACGTTTACATTTTCTTATAAAATATAATGTTTACTTGATTTAGAGTTAAATCTTGTCATTATCCTGCATGTGAAAATGTAAAAGGAGCACTTTTCATAAGCAAACCATAGTATAAAACAGAAACATCTCATATGACAATAAAAAATATATAAATATATGTATAAAATATGTACTGTTTTCCTGTTTCTTTCTAAAAGAAAAAGGAATATTTTTTGTAGAAATTGATAAGAGGTTTCTGAGTTTTCCAAATAATTGGAAAAAGTGCTTTAATTTATATTTGTAACCCACTTTGAAGCACTACACAGATCTCTTGACTGGAAAGTGCAAATCAAACTGCACCAAATTGTGACTAACCCGAGGACAGCTGTTCGAGTACAGCTGTTTGAAGCTGCTGGATTTGTACACTGGATGTAAAAATCAGGAGGAAAAAAAAAAGCCTAAACACCATTTAATCTTTTCTCCATGGAAAAGTATTATTATTACTTATTTTAAGCAATACGTAACTGAACGAAGTAAGTTATACATAGCAGC
>JAMQGT020010450.1:0-25956 GCA_024447675.2 Pterophyllum scalare
ACTTGCAGGGATCTAACAATATATATATATATATATATATATATATATATATATATATATGTGTGTGTGTGTGTGTGCATGCGTGTGTGTGTGTGTGTGTATATATATATATATATATATATATGTGTGTATATTATATATATATATGTATATATATATATATATATATATATATATATATATATATGCTATTCATCCATCTATACATTGATAGATTGATATTAATATTGACATTGATAGACACAGTGGGCCATATTGGCACGGTTGTGTATTGCTTGCTGCATGGTGCCAACTTTGCTTCAGGCTGCTTTCTCGGTTATTTTCTGGTGGAAAACTCTCCCTTTTTGTCCCTCTGTGGGATCTGGAAAGACTCCAACATACTACCTGCAGAGTCTCTTGGGATACATAGCGGTCATCCTTGGATGGATCTGTGAAAATCAGCTACTCAGATGTGAAAATGTTGAGAAACAAATAAAGGGCAGCAGTAATTATCAGCACAATTAATAATAATGTTTAATAACGTTAAATTTTAATTTGGGTGTAAGTTTGTGGTTTAAATGGCAAATTCCTTTAAATTTTGGTTATTTTACACAAGAAGACAAGGTTAATCCTGACCAGGTAAGTATAAAATCAGGTATAATGCACAATACACCATATGTGCTTATTTCTTGCTATTGAAGAACTACAAAACAAAACAACTACATATGAATAATTTCAGAACAATGACAAGAACACGATAAAGAGTGACTCTGTGCCCTCCTACACTGCATTTAAAATGTCCTCACATTTATCAATTCAGGAAAACACTGATTTTCTGTCTATCTTTTTTGATAATACGATAAAGTGAAGTTTTAAAAGATGCTATAGGTAGCAGCCCAAATTAGATTTATCTAGTTTAGTTAAACGAATGAATCAAGTATATTAAAATGGGACTTGTTTGTAATGATTTCTCTTCTTATTCACTGACTCCCCCTGGAATCACACTGATGTAATTGGTGGAACATATTGGACTGTTTCACACTACACCACATAAGCCAGACTGGCCCAAGTGAAAAAAGACAGGCTCACTGGGCTGTGCATGACTGCTCTGGAGTTGGTGGGAGGAGTGTCAAGTTAAATGCACAGAAACGGTCCCTTCAGGCCATTTTATCCATTGTATTCATGCTCAAATGCTTCTCGTGTGATCAAGTCCTTAGGAAGTAAAAGCATTGCACTGGTCCAATTAAAAATGAGATGTGGCATTTTTGATTTGTAATGTAAAGATGACTTTATTAACTTGTATTAAGTTGTTTAATAATTTATAACAAAACGTAAATCAGTGATTTTTTGTGTATTCAAATAAATATTTTACATTTTTTGGAATTTATTAAAACTAAGTCTATTTTCAAACTTGTCTTGGCTGTACAGTGCCATGAAAAAGTGTTTGCTCGCGTCCCAATTTCTCATTTTTTCTCACACTTAAATGTTTCAAATCATCACACAGCTTTTAATATTAGTCAAAGATAACCTGAGTAAATGCAGTTTTTGAATGATGATTTATTAAGGGAAAAAAATATCCAAACCATGTCACAGCTGGTGCACGCAAGGCAGGTAGGACCTCAGTGCAGGACACAACGAGAGCAGAATAAATGCGTAGATTGTATTGTTCTCACTTTTACACACAGAACTCAAAACTAGAAACTTGAAACTCGAACACCAAAACACACAGCAGACATCAACATAGACGTAAAAACAGACGAGGACCCGAACAAAGAACAGAGGAAAACTAAGGGCTTAAATACACACAAGGAAATCAGGGACAGTGGAAACAACAGGAAACTACAGGTGAAACAAATGAACCTAATAACACAGGAGAAGTAGACTGAACACAACACACAAGGAGCACGAGACTACCAAAATAAAACAGGAAATGACTAAAATAACACACACAGAAGACGTGACAAAGGGGAGCAGACATTACACAAAGACACAACAACCTGAGAACACTAAACTATAAGAACACAACCCAAAATTACAACAAAACAGAACTAAACAAAAAGGAACTCTAAGCACTGGGTCACCGGCCCAGGACCATGACAAACCTACATACCCCTATGTGAAAAAGTAATGCCCCCCTCCCATTTTGTTAAATCAACAACAAAGTCACTGACATCTGTCAGTCTGGAAAGAGTTACAAAGCCATTTCTAAGCCTTTGGCATCCAGCAAACCACAGTGAGAGCCATTATCCACAAATGGAGAAAACTTGGAACAGTGGTGAACATTCCCCTGAGTGGCTGAACTACCAAAATTACTTCAAGAGCTCATTGATGACTCACCCAGGAGGTCACAAAAGAATTCGGAACAACATCTGAAGAACTGCAGGCCTCACTCGCCTTAGTTAAGGTCAGAGTTCATGATTCAACAATAAGAAAGAGACTGGACAGAAATGGCATCCATGGAGGAGTTCCAAGGAGAAAAACACTGCTGACCAAAAAGAACAGAAAGGCTGATCTCACATTTACCAAAAAACATCTTGATGATCCCCGAGAATTTTGGGAAAATATTGAGTGGACTGACGAGGCAGAAGTTGAACTTTTTGGAAGGTTTGAGGTCTGTTACATCTGGTATAAAGCTAATACAGCATTTTATACAGCAGTGTGATGATCTGGGACTTCTTTGCTGCTTCAGGGCCTGGACGACTTTCTGTAATTGATAGAACCATGAATTCTGCTCTCCTGGAGAATGTCATCAGTTTGTGCCCTGAAGCTCAAACACACTTGCTGAGGGACAATGATCAGAAACACACCAGCATGTCCACCTCTGAATGGCTAAAAAACAAAACAAAAGAAAAACAAACTCAAAATCCCCCCCAAAAAAACAAAATGAAGGGTTTGGAGTGGCCTAGTCAAAGTCTGGACTTAAATCAGATTGAGATGCTTTGGCATGACCTTAAACAGACTGTTCATGCTCAAAACCCCTCCAATGCGGCTGAATTAAAATCATTCTGCAAAGAGGAGTGGACCAACATTCCTCCACAGTGATGTGAAACACTCACTGCCAGTTATCACAAACACCTGATTGCAGTTCTTGCTGCCAAGCCTGGCACAACCAGGTATTAGGGTTTGGGGGCAGTTGCTTTTTCACACAGGCCAGGAAGGTTTGGATAACTTTTTTCTCTTAAAAAAATTTGAACAACTGCAGTTTGTATTTACTCTGTCATCTAATATTAAAATCTGTTTGATGATCTGAAATTGTTATTGTGACAAATATGCAAAAAACAAACTAGGAAATCAGTACTTTTTCATGTTACTGTATGTTTCCAGTGATCATTTGCTAGCAATTTGTTTTTGCAGCCATTGCCCTTCCAGTAATAATATGAATTAATGAAGGGATAATTCAGCTGTGCTATAAATGATGAAGATGATGCTACACAGCGCCCATAAATATATGTCTGCCTAGTGAATCAGAGTTGCAGTGATGAAAATGGAAAGAATCTGCCAGTGAAAACTGCAGAAATTGTCTTCACACAAACACTGGAAGCTGAAGTTGCTCTTTCTCCCCATGCCCGAACTCATCATGAAAGGTGTTACAAAAACAGCACGTAGATTGTTTACTCTACACTCTAGTCAACAAACATGTCTCAGTGAGGATCACATATGATAAATTTATTCATAACTTCATATTTTGCTTGCAATCATGATGAATGAATGAAGTGAGACTCGCTCCCTTTGAAGAAATATTTTGGTTGACATAGGAACATAGGACATGGGCAGCGAATAGTATCATCAATTAAAAAAGACAACAACAACTCTGCCGATTCAATATGCAGAGAAGCTCCACGCCAGGGACGAATCGCTGCGTCACTGCACATGCTCGGGGATCATTGTTTATATGCTTTGCTATTTTGACAAACTACGCTGGCTTTGTTCAGTGGTGGAATGTGTCATCTCAATACAACAGTGCAGCTGCTGTCTCCTTTCATTTCTTGTCTATCACGGCAAGTAATTGCTAGTCAGCACCTGCTGACACATTCATGGTGTGGAGCGCCTGTGAAAATGCAAACGTATGTACAGAATTTTTGATCTTACTGTTTAAACTCTGACTTCAGCTGTGTCGAAGGGGTGCAATGCTAAATTTTAACACAAAATAAATGAGAACTGGGAGGCCTGCAGATGGTTTTAAACATTGCATATGAGGCATATGACATATGAGGACCTTACAAGACTAACTGGGATAAAGCCATGGAATAATTTTTGCCCACGGGGCTTGCTGATCTTCCTTTGAAGGGCTGACAGGATGAAAACACGCCAGTGATTACACATTATGGTTCTGCAGCTGTGTTCCACAGTAAAGTGGCATATTTGTACTTTATTTGAAGTATGACAGAATAAACTGACATGCACATGTTATATAATGTTTATCATCCTTCCTTAAAGACAGGCATGGGTAATGCTCATGCTTATGAAGATAGCTCATAAGCCTCAACCTTCCAATATTACTTCAAGGCTGCCTTGAAGTAGTCCAGGCTCCATATTTTTATCTTTGGACTTTCCCAGAACAGCTTTGCATGATTCACAGCTAAAAAAAAATAAATCCTTATTTATCTTATACTGGCTCTTCATGCAGCACCTCACTTCATCCTCAGTCTGAAACAAGCCATCTCATTGCAGCTCCCCTCTCTATAGGCCTGCTTTTGTCCGACTTCCTGCTGCTTTGCCTCTTTACAGCAAAGAGAACCTGGTCCCTGCGACGCTGCCTCCTCTGCTGCTTGCGTGTAGGTTTTAAAAACAAACTGAAAATCTACTGCCAAACATAAGCTCTTCTTCTTCATTATAATTGTTACTTATCAAACCCATCCATTTATGTTTGAGACCGAATCTAGTCTGGAACATGAGAGTGGACAGCAGGAACATCTGCAGCAAATCCTTCTTCATATTTCATATTTCCTGCCTGAATGGACAGATGCATAGGCTTGAGGTTGAGGCTGGGCTGACAAAAAGAAACTGTATCCACTGTTGTTTGGTGCTTTCTTCTCTGGAAAAAGGAAAGCAATCAAATTTAAATTTTACTTCATAACAACACAAAAAAAGTTAGACTAAGCAGGTGGTTGCTGTGTTCAAAAAACCCCCCACTTAAACCCCATTTAGAACAGCAGCCTGGAAGCTGCTTTTGGCTCACAGAGATAAGATGTACATACACTGACACTTGAAACTATATGTGTCTAACATTCTAACAATATTTACATGACAGAACATGAGAGAGAGCAAAAAAAGGTCCACTTTAACGATTGCTGTCTAAACAGATACACTGCCAAAACTATTATGCTACCATGTCATTTGCCTGTAACATTTATTTTTCTAGTGTGCAGTTGCAACAAGTGAATCAATTACAAAAGATTCACTACATTGCCAACATTTCTGTCTTTCTCTTGGGAGCCTGCACAGCTATTCTGTCATGCACTTAGAGCTGGATTGTAGCAGCACCAACAAATAATTCTTGATGGGACAGCTATGTCTGGTTTACTCATCTGACATCTCAAATACCATGTCTGTTCTTCCACATACTCTAATGCCTTTTTACATTGGCAATTGTTCTGCTGCAAGAAAAAAATTCTGCTGCCTCCCTGTTAATTTTCCTGTTTCCCTGCATGGAAACAAATGTATACTGTAATCTGCTAACACACATCAACCCCACTGCCCCACATGCAGCAAGTACAGAGCTGGGTTTTTCACACTGGTAAACATAGCACATTGGGAACATAAGAATGGCCTGTGCATAACAAATTGAACTCAAGCTTCAAGCATGTTGCAGTTGAGTGTGTTGAATATGATACCACAAACCTGCAGCTCCCTTAAAGGTAGTAGGAATCATCTTTGGGAAATGGCTACTAGTAGGGCAGTTAGGAAAACAACTGTATGTATCATGTGTCAATCAATGAGCAGCTAGGCAGATGTCTTTACACAGAGCCAAGGTGGCTTTTCCCTTACTTTCAATGTTTTTAAGTTTAGCCTTTATTTTACTGTGTTTATTTTAATGTAATGGATGCGTATGTTTCCAAAAATGTTGAATAATTCCTGTGCAATCTGATTAGGCCACAACCTTAAAAAATATGTAAAACAATATGCTCCACAATATGTAACAATATGCCTTCTGCAAATGTGAAATTTGAGGATGAAATCTTGCCACACTCAGCGTGCCTGTGTGGATGTAATCAATTAAATAAATGATCACTAACCATCAACTTAGTTATTTCAGAATATTATAAAACACATGTGATGCTTGTAAATATCAAGGACAGTTGTGTGAGTGTTCTCGTTGGAGATACAGGAAAGCAGTACTCTGCAGATCCTGCAGAGCCAGTAGCAATTACAAAGAAAAGACATTGGTTTTTGATGATGCTGAGGATATGGAGATCACTTCCAGTCGGCTAAGTGAGTCAGCCAGCCTTTTCAGGTCAGGAAAAAAAACCCCACTAGCTACCTTGTTTGTTCCTGTCATGTCTGTTACTGAGACAGTAATGCTCAATACTTGTTTGAGTGCTCGTGTGTGTGTGTGTGTGTGTGGGCCTATTAAATGTTACAGCTTTAATTTAGAGATACAGTACTTCATGGCATGCTTGAATGAATCTTAAATCCTCTAGAAAAACTGACTTTGGTTTAAGTATTTTACAGGTTAAAAAACATCAGTCTTTGCAGAATAGCACATAGCCTGAAAGCTGTGCAGTAAAGTGAAAGTAAGCATAGTTTCTGCCAAATTGTCTATACCATTTAAAGCACTGACACACTGTTCATCTTCACGATCTCAAAGACATCACAGAAAGTCTTTCTTGGAAGAAGGAAAAAAGCATTGGCTTCATGAACTGTGGGTTGTGGGAAGGTACAGTTACACGGGGACCCAATCCTAGCAATTAAAAAGAAATGAGCAAATAAAATCAATGAGGATCACTTGACTGTGGTGTCAAAGGACTCACCAGAGGACAACACAAGTCTATATCTTAATTAGGAGAAATAATGTGTCCATGGGCCTAGCACAGTGAAAGCAGTTAGGAAAGTACACTGGTCTTTACAAATTACATTTCATTTAAAGCTAAAAAGAGCTGATTAATTCCCCTGCACATTCTTCTGAGTATGTTTACTACACACCATGCCCTCTGCAGGTACACATCATTGCTGTAAAACAGTTTTCGTGTAAAGGTCTTCATTATTTAGTGAGTTGCACAAATGTTCAAATTTGAACTCTGCTGAACTTTGTGGGTGCAGCCAACTGAGCACCACTGAAAACTCATGCTCATATTAAACAATAGCTTGCTACAAAACATCTCAGTCACACAGGCCTAGAGAGCAGAGTTGGTCATCCCCTGGCAACCTCTGGACGCTAGGGAAAAATGTGTAATCCCTGACCAAAAGCCTTGTGATTTCTTTGGTCACAAGTGGACTCCTGCGGTCGCCCATAGTTCGAACGGAAGATGCTGACCTGTCTGCAAACATTTTACTCTTGAAGCTGCAGTGAAAAAGTGCAACCAAATTGAAAACAGGCAACAGTCACCTTCAAAGTAAAAGTTGTGCATTACCAGTGCAACCAACACATTTCAAAAGAGGCAACTTTTACTGTGAAAGTGAATGGTCTCTGTTTCTGCTTGCCTTCACACTTTTTATAGATTCACTACTGTTTGGTGAGTAGTTTGGAGGCAAGTCAGTGTCTTACACACAAGCTACAGGCAACAGTGACAATCTACTAGTGACTAAAGCAATTGCAAGGTTTTAAGTGCAGCACCATGTACCCCTTTGCAACCAATTTTATGCTGGAAACTGCTAGCAACCTTCAGAAACCTCTCCCCAACTGGTCCCAAATGATACACGAGACTCCCTTGTAGCCATTGTTCGCCAGGGGTCATTGACTGCTCTCTAGGCCTGTATAATTAGGGCTTTAGCAATTGATTTCAGAGCAAATACCTGCAACCTTTAGTTACCACTCGCCTCTTTTTGGGAAATACACTTTTATTTGTTAGCAACCTGTAGTTGTCAGATAATTACTAACTGGTCTCTAGTCTTGTGTGACTGAGGCCTAACAATTTTGTTCTCTATAAATAGTTTCCTCTTTGATTTTTGATGTTTGAACTCTACAATGGGTGATTTTCTTACTCCTCTTGGAAGTCTAGTGGTTTAATGTTAGTACATTAGATCATAACTTATATTTTGTTCAAATATTGTGACTTGTGGCTTTAAAAACAAACAAACAAACAAACAAACAAGCAAACCTAGCAGCACCCAAAAGAGTTCAAAACAGCGAGTAACATCAATGTGGCTGCATCATCATTTGAAATTCTTTGTGCAATTTTGCTTGATTGTCAGTTTTGTCTGCAACTGTAACTATAAATTTTATCAACTGGTAAAACTGATTAAACTGATTAAAAATTGTGTCTCTAGGTGACATTTCTGTTCACTGTTGGCTAGCTTTGAAATGATCAGACTCTTTTGGTTTGTTGTACCACTGCTTGGCTGCCAGGTTTGCAGATTCAATTGTATTTTCTAATAAATAATATGTTCACTTTTAACAAGAAAGAAAAAAGCAGTATGTATGCTGAGTGTTACTCTGATAATATTAGCTGGGGCTGCTGGGGCACTGACCAAGAACATTAAACTAGAATTAAGCTAATTAGTTAAAGATGGTTCAACCACCCAACAGAATCGTTACATATCAAGATTTTCTCTAAGATCCAATGACAAGCTTATTATTTGGAGCTACAGCTGGAAAGTGATTTTTTAAAGCTGCTGTTTGAGAAACAGGTTTGCAGTCAGTTATTATATCTTCCATTAATTTTGGCCAGGTGTAGCTGAAATTGTTATGTTACACTGATGACATTTGCTTGTCAAAAATGGCATTGATCACTGTGTAGCCTAAGCCTAAAAACCTACTGTAGAGTTTGAATAATAGCATGCGTGTCCCTTCCTCTTTCTCTTTCTCTGTCTCTCTGAGGGTATTATAACAAGGTGCTGACAAGAAAAATGATAATGATGTGTCTGTCATGATGCAGGGCTGGGTAAATTTGTCACAATGGCAGGTGACTGATGGTCTAGAATCATCCAATGGCCAAACCCTGAATTCTTTCCCTGAACATCTGAACACACACATAGATGCGCACAAACACACACACAAAAAAATCACTCAGCATGGGTAGCTACAAGCAGGTAAATCACTTTCTTCCTCAGGTTTATCCTCATTGTTCACTGACTTGTCTGTCTTTTTTTCAGCCTGGATGGCACGATGTCATTACAGTAACCTTTACAAAGTGTAAACTACTGTACTGTGACTGTAACTTTATATATATATATATATATATATATATATATATATATATATATATATATATATATATATATATGTACATATATATGGAACGGAAGCTGTGATTCATTCTTCTTCTGCATAGCAATATGTAGGCTACATTAAAGTATTCACCAAGGTCATTACTGCTTCAATGTTACACAGATTTCAGGAACAAAGCAGGAATATGTTTTCTCCCCTCTCCGCTGTAATGCCTGTTTCAAATTATGATACTGATATCTTAACATGCTGCTTGCGTTTATGTGTATAATGACATCAGCAATTGGTGTTAACTTTTTTTTTTGATTGCCAAGATTTTAGTTTATATCTCAAGCTGATAAGCTCATGGTGGGGCTCTGTTAATGTGAAGTGATGTTTAATGGTTCTGTAAAGCATTTAGAGCAATCCCATATTTTTTTTATTCAAAGGCAAAGCATAGACTCTTTTCACAGCAGCTATTCTGATATGAAAAGGTAGATAAAACACAGCTGTTTAAAGGACATTATGAAGGTTATTATCTGCATTTACCTATTTCATGTCAAAATGGCTGCTATAAAAAAGGCTTCCTGTGTAATATAAATAGGAATTAAATAAACACTGCACCATCTACTCTTATTTAGTATCACTGAGATTTTTTAAATACTTATAATATTAATATTTAAATTAGGTTAAGGTTTAAAAATATATAGCAAGGTTTAAAAAGCATGGCTTAAAAAACATATACATATTTCATAGATTAACATTAATTAACTAGTACAGTGGGAAGATCCTTGATGTAAAGACCTATTTTATTTTGGAAGGCTTGTAAGATATTTTTGCAACTTACCTTTAAAATATATAACAATGCATTTTTTTTCTGCTGCAAGAGGCATTTATAGCATGCTTTCTAAATTTCCAAAACACCATCATCTAACAAATGAAAAATCCAATCACACCAGCACTAAAATTACACATCTCTGTTTCATATCTTAAATGAAGGGCAGAGTGCTTCTTATGGCGGACAAATCCTGACCGTCATTTCCCCGGCAAATATGTGCTGAGAGAGAAAAGACTGATGTCACTGTGTGTGTTTTGTGTTTGGATACTGAGTGACGTGCAAAGAACATTTTCATAAATGTTTGAAGCGAAAGCAGGAAAGCAACACTGTTTTCATACAGTGAAGCAGTCGCACTCCATGATTATTAAAATCCGGCTTTCAGTGTTTAGTTATATTGAAGTGCACTATAGCATGTAGCCAGAACCTAATTGTTTTTACACAGTTTTATTTCTATTAGTTTAAATGCCATGTGTATTAAGTTTAATAAGGTTAATGTCATTAACATGGTGAATCTACTGGCATTTAGCAAAGCCTGGATAATCCAAAAATATTTTCAATGTTAAGAAAAATCCTTCTGCAGAAAGAAGATACATTAAAAAAAAATCAAGGGTTACAAATGAGAAAACAGCCTGCTAATTATTATATGGCAAAACCAAAACAAACCAAAACAAAAAAACTCAAGGTGAATAAAAATGTTTGCAAATAATTTTGTCAGTTTTGAAAAGAAAGATCTGTTTTCTGTCTTCTTCAGTATGATTACAGATCACGCTTCCATGGCGACTAGTAGGCATAAAAGGCATGTAGCTAATGACATTATGGTTTTATTTTAAGCCAGAAAGCCTGCAGGAGCAGGAGCAGGGCTCTGGGATCAATTCACCTTGATGCTATTAACTACACCTGTGCTTTTTTTCTGCCATGACATTTCAGAACAGCCATCATTCAAAATAGAATTTCTTTCTTTCTTTCTTTCTTTCTTTCTTTCTTTCTTTCTTTCTTTCTTTCTTTCTTTCTTTCTTTCTTTCTTTCTTTCTTTCTTTCTTTCTTTCTTTGCGTTTCACTGCAAACACTTGCCAGTGTGTTAGTTACCACAAATCAAATGAGTATTTATTTGGTTGATTTAATGCAGTAAACCTAAATTTAGGTATATTTGATTTTAATAAAAAAATCTTTCAATTAAATAAATGCTTTTTTTCTCCTCCTATTCTTTCTGTGGAATATCAAAACTAAAAAAAGAAACAAAGAAAAAAAGAGAGCTTCTGTGGTTGTGCCAATCAATGATATCAATAGTGACATTTAAACATGAACAAAGTCCACAGGTAAATGTCACTGGGGGTTCGTAAAAACTGAAGACTATGCATTTAATCTAACCTCCCCTAATAGTTGATGATTTGAAAGGAGGACAATGACAGATTATGTAGGGGTTCAATCCATACATTTCTATAATGCAAAGATATGCTTCAGTGGTGAGAACTGACCTGGGATACATTTAGAAGTTGTCTCTGAAAGGCAGATCAATATTTCTTGTGAGCTGCATAGTAAGCAAATTGAAGTACAGTACTTTAGCAACAGATAACAAACACAAAATGTCACCAGACATCAAAAACAAATCTTTTGTAGCAAAAATAAACATCCCCTGGGCTCCACATTTCTAATTATAGTACAATGAACAACATTGGCTTTCCAAAGCAAAACCCATGTCTGTACAAAAAAAAAAAAAGATTTAAAATAATAATAATAAAAAAAATACACTTTTTTTTAACACCCCAAGGGTGCTTGGGTCTAACTAGATTCATCATTCTGTTGCAACAACAGCTTTTCCCATTACTGTCAAGCACATCATCCCTTTGCGACAGTAGATTTTCCTCTTCACAACCAAACAAGACACTAACTTTTTAACACATGTCATAAAGCTGTGAGACATCTCATTCAGTGCATGGGGGCCCATGTTGATCTGAGACTTCAGACATGCCATTGGAGAGAACAAACGGTACGTCATCTCATGGTTTCTCAAATGACAGGCTTGTCACAGAACAGCGAAAAGCTTAGAAGTGCAGTTCACTTGACACACAGTCTTTGGGGATGTCTCTTAAAAAATGGTGCCCCATTTAAAAAAAAAAACATTTGTAAGTGTGGGTGGGTGGATGGGATTGGGGTACATAACAAATAAAGCACTGGCCTACAAAAGATCCAGAGGGAACACTCTATATGCCTCCTTGGTATCCATTTAACAGGAGGGCTTACAGCAGCCAGCTGCTTACAGCTGAACTGAAGTGCTATATTACTCACCAAGCTCAGCTGGAAACACTATAGAAAATGTGTTTGCCTAGGATCTACTCTCCTTTATCAATCCCAAGCAGCAGGGACCAGAGCTTTAAGCACTATGCCAGGGTTCCAGCAATAGCAAACAACATTTCAGACAGAAAAAGAAGAAATGGTTTCACAAATAAGATTTCAGTTTTGTCTCTGTAAATCCTTTAAAGCTGAATCTATCACAGCGCATCCTACTGAATTCCCACCGAGACTATTCAAAGACACTGCCTTGGAAAAAAAACATGTAGACTTACAAGCTCAAGTTTGAACACATGCAGACAAATCTACAAAGGAGAAGAAAAAGAAAAACAGGCGCAAGGGCACTCGATTCAAATCTTACCAATGAAGAGGTTCCATTCAGCGTCTAGGTCTGCCTGGTTTGCTAGACAGCCTCTCATAACGTTGTGGCAGTAGTTGGGACAGGGCTTCAACCCAGGCATTCCACGACAGTATGGACAGTACAGCATCCTGGTCAGTGCTTTAACACATGATGGAACTACATTCACCTGCAAAGCAAACAGATGCTTTTTCAGTGCCTTTTAAGTGCTTTCATCTCATTAAGCAGCAGTAAGCAAAAAATCTTTTACGATTTCCAAGAGAAGTTAAAATGTAGACTGTTAGTCACATTTTCACAAAACATTAGGAGGTTTCTGCAGGCACCAATGCACGCCAAAGCATTAACAGAAAGAAATGCAGTTCTTATTTGAAATTATAGAGGGGAGGGGAGTCGGACAGATTTCAACTTTTGACAAACACTACACTCCATCGCATCTTCTGAAGCTTGAAATGTGAAAATCCACCAGATAAAACAGCGTGACAAGGTTTACATCTCTGTCCATCTCCATTCATTGTGAAGGCTGTGCCTTTTGTTGTTGGGCCATGTAACTGTACTGGCTTGAGTAAAAGTGACAGGAGTCTCACATCTGCTTCCCCTCAGAGGTGGGGATGCAGAACGGGGAGTACATCTGATAATTGGCCTGTCAGCCTCTGTATTCATGGTTGACTTTAGATTTTGAACAGCACACACTGGAGACTTCTAGTGAGTGAGTGTGTGTGTTGTGTGTGTGTGTTTAGGGACGGTTGGCGATTGGTCAGCAAAGTAGGATGGTTGCAAAAGACAAAAAAATGAATAAAAGTAAAGCTAGCCAACATCTTAGAACTGAGCTTAACTGTTTCTATAAGCTGGTTAACCCAATTTACTTTTATTCATGTTGCTAAACATTCATTTTCCCCACAACTGTATTGCTATATTGCTATTTAAATTTTTGTTAATACTGGTACTGTCAGAAAAAAAAAATTAAATAATAAAAAACGAGGACAGACATCACAAAGCAAGTGACAAAAATAAAGCACAAATAAAACAAGAATAAAAGAAGATAAAAACGAGGGAACTGAAAAAAGAACAGGTACTGAAGTTCCATGGCAATATCTGAGGCTTTGCTATGACACTACATAGAGCCTGCGTCTGTTTTTAACATTTCAGTTTGTCTTTGATTTCACTCATACCGTGACCAGACCACCTGTGTGTGAAAGTGCGAGTGTGAGAGAAGAAAAAAGACGAGTGATGGGAGAAAATGAGGCAGAGAGAGAGAGAGAGAGAGAGAGAGAGAAGCAGAAGGCAGAGATGAGCGCTATTCATGTACTTGCTTCCACTGCTGCTCGGCACCAAGCAACAAGGATCAAATGAACCATCTTTGACATTTGCAATCTGCCACTGACATCACGCGATGTCTTGTATAGAAGGCCATTAAACCAGGTTGCTAGCTGTCAATTCTACCCCTGTATGTCATCCGCTGGTATGTGTTCTTGTAAATTGTTTATATCTCTCTGGGAGCGTAGCGAACATATGGGAATTTTTCAGGAACAAGGTTCATTTGACAACACATTAGAAAGCTGACATGCATGGAAAGCTGGAGTGTTGTGTTTGAAACCGTTAAAAATATGGGGCACTACTGCATTGAAGACAGAATTAGGAAGATATTACTACTGGAGAGTTAGAAAGACACACACACATACACTCACACATATACACACATGTGCATGTGCGTCTGAGCGTGTGTGTGTGTTGTTACTGTGCTGACATTCATTTTGTACTCATATGCCACAGTCCTACTTGGATCGTTATGATGCCCTGATGAGGACTTGTAGGATGTTGAAAATATTTTAATAATCATTTAATAATCTGCTTATAGCTACATTACTAAGTTTTATAATTCATTTAAAACTTGCTTTATATATTGATTATGAGAGCTTTAATAGGAGGCTTAAAGCAAATGCTGCTTATAGACATATTTATAAATGATTCATATATTTAATATGTAGTTACTTAAATATATAAATAAGTGACATATTGTATATTCACTATACTGTTATAGGAGCGTACTATAACGTATCATGGAACATTTACTGTCGTGTAATTATTGTAATTTGACGTCTATATTTTCTGATTCATAAACAGTGCTGGAGGAAGTTTTTTTTTCTTCCCTAAAAGAAACAGTAGAGCAAGAGAGAAAACAGGCTGTGGAGAAATCCTAAGATGCTGCCAAGGATGCAGAGCAACAAACACCAAGAAAACAGAGAGACAGATACAGATGAAGCAGCACGGAGAGAAAACCGGACAAGACACTAGCAGACAAACAGAAGGAACAGGCAGGTGCTGTCACCACGTTTGGACAGAGAAACGGGACCAACTAAATGCCAATCACAGTATTTGGTTTGGAGAGAACAGCCTCTAAAATTCCACAGACTTTTCTGCTTCCAAATGCACACTTCATGATTTTCAGGATCCAATATACAGTATATAACACTAAACTAAGGTTTGGCCATCTATTTACAGACCTTGTAGAGCAGTCTCCAGTGACAGTGCGCTCATCTTTGGATCTCAGTCTGTTTTTTTTTGTATTGTGACTGAGACAGTTTTTTGATTACACTCCCACCCACATCCCTGTGTTTCTTCAGCAATATCTCTTGCCCTCTCCCTCATCAATGACTCAAATCCCAGATACATATGCAATAGATAGATACATTATCTTATCAAGCATTGGAATCATTTTTATTTCACAGGTTAATTTGCATATAAATATGTTTTGCATAGTGACGTAGGACAGAGAAAGGGAGAAGTCCTCCCTTTTGTTTTATCTTTTGGCTCATCGTGGCCGGGCTACTGTACCTGAGCAGCAATGTTAAATCCAGTTTAAACCACAATTGTGAAGCAAGAACCAGTTGACAGCACGAATTTGGAATATACATGCTTGATAAATTTCCTGTTTCACTGCTGTGGTATAAATGATGGCAACATTATAGAGTAGCCTAATGAAAATATAGTTTCTGCATCATTTACTGAACACAAGCAAAGCACTGCAAATTACAGTCTGCACAACTTAACATCAGTGTGCAATTTCTTCCAACTTGTACAGTAAAGTACAGCATTTATTCATTAGCATATTTAATATATATATATATATATATATATATATATATATATATATATATATATATATATATATATATATATATATATATATATATTTTTTTTTTAAGTCTATGATTAATCTGCTTCTGTCAGTTCAATTTGATTCAACTTGAGAAACTTGGCCCAGTTTCTCAACAGAGACAGAGAAAAGACTGGTACAGTTTTTTTCTTTTCTTTCTTTCTTTTTTTTAACCACAGTCCAGTTCCAACTACATGCTTTATATTTGATGTGGGGTTTTTTGTGGCAACTGAAGAAATGCATTTAATACTGCAAATGGGAAAAGTGCTTTAAGCTGCCCTAAAGCTTTGTGAGCCTTTGGAAAATTTGCATTAAAATGGTGCCTCCTAACACAATTATCTTAGTGGGATTTTTTACATCATTGCTGTTACTGTGCCCAGCAGTCGTCGGATGCCCTGGATGATGGGTAATCTGATAATCTTGTTAGCACTTATTTAAGGTTGAGTAGATAAAATATTTCACAGCAGGCTGAGGGTAGAACTTGGAAGTGAGATGCCTCAGATCCAGAGTGAGATTAAAACACTAATCTACTCATCTGATGCTTAAGTGCAACAATAACGCTGCATGGAGAGCATACACATATGTGCGAGTCAATGTGTGTGTTTTGCAGTCGTGGAGGAAGGACTCAGATTCTCTAAGCAGAAAAAAAGCTAAATTAAAGTCCCAATCTGATGAATATCACATAAATTGTCTATTTTATTAGAAAAAATGTACTTCAAGTTTTAAATGTATTACTTTTTAAAGTAAAGCTAAAACACTGCATAGTTAATACTTGGTAAATTTTCTTGCAAATCCATACTGTTTTATTGGCATTATGTGATTTTCACTTCATTTCATAAGTGCTTTACTTAAGAGTGAATGCACTGTAAGAAATAAGAAAATTGTGAGCCGTAAACAGCAACCATCTCATTAGCCCGCTTGAAGATGTGGTCAGCTCCTGATGTACGCATAAAGATACCTGAGAATTTAAAGTGTAAAATTATAAATGCAATGGGCCTTATGGGCTACAATATAGCAAGCTTCAGGCTTTCTAATGGCATCCCATAAAGGCCACAGTCAGGAGCCATTACACACACCTGAATTCAATTGGCAATAAGACACATCCATGATGGCTAAATCATTAGAATAAGAAGAAAAGCCTTACCATTAAAATACGGGATAACTCCAAAAGACACTCGGAAGACATCACCTTGTCTCTCCGACAAGGTGTTGTCATGTGTAAATGGTGTAAGCTCCCTTTAGGGGTAACAAAGTAGGAGAGGTACAGACGATGGAAATTGCTTTGAGCCACCAAGTAATGAAGTTGTGAGAAATGACAATGACTTTGCAAGCCACCAAGGCCAATCAAGGGGAACACTTGTGGGACAGTGAGACTGTCGCCAAAAAATTGTCTCAATAGTTCTGTCATAATTATTGTGACAGGTTGTGTTGCTTCGCACTGATTGGACATGGATGTAATACTGCATTGCTGCCCCAGTGTCCCCGTTCAATTCTACAGCCATTAGTGTCAATGGCAATATGAGTGATTTGTTACTGTGCAAATAAGACTACCATCTGCTACCAAGAGAAACATGTGCGTGGTTGCATAAATCTCTGTGTAAAACTTAACCACTTATTTCTTCCTAACCAAAGGGTTGCATTAAGGGATATTACAACAAACATCTGATATTAATCCCATAAGTCACAGAAAATGTGAACTGTAGCATTATGATTAGCATTTTCATGGAAATGTTCGTGTTGCATGTAATATTGGATCAAATTATTTTTAATTTTGTTGAAGGCTCACTTTAAACATAATGTGACAAATGCAACTTTAAAATAAATCAAAATATAAAAAATTAAATTAAATTAAAATCTAGACAAGCTCATGCACAATTCAGTCCTTGTAGAAACAAGGACTTAGGGACCATGGGAACAATTTTGGTGATGAACAAGCTTTATTGTAATGGCTTGCCAAATTGCCCTCTCCAGAAAAGTATTGCGTTCATTTAACCATGAAGGTGATCTGACCCTGACCAAGTAGTATTACTTCTCTAAACATAGCCACATCTTAATCACAAGGGTGCCAGAGCAGAAAATACTCATATGGGTCCTTGTAAGAGGTGCCAACAGATGTCCTACATTGTACTCTATGTAAGTAGACACTGTGTACTCCAAATATATGTATGTGTTTTGATATATATATATATATATATATATATATATATATATATATATATATATATATATATATATATATATATATATATATATATATATATATTACATGGACAGTCAAATTTTGAATTTTTGACTTAGCCATAATGTATACCAAGGTATATTAGAACAAATGTATATAATAGTTTGGTATTGCATAGCAGTATTTGTATTGTGTGTAGTACTTGCCACTAAAACAGTGGCAGATATTACACATGGAGAGTCACAAATAATTTTGTTATAATCAAAAACCTTTCCAATTTAGAAATATATTTAGAGACTTACATTTCTTTACAGGTTTAGAAAGTGCAGTTGAGGTTAAAAAAAGATGGTAAAAAAAAAAGTCAACTTGTGATAAATATTAATTCTTCAGTACACACAGACCAGGAAAAATAAATGCACCAAAGTTGTCACTGAAAATAAAACATGGTCTGTAACACTTTCACTGTACTTTCACTAATCACGCTTCCTTTCTGTGCTTCTCCACAAACTTCGGTCACCCTCCACTCTGCATGTTAAAAGTAAGTTGGATGCAAGAAAATTCCAGAGGGGTTGCACTAAAATAAGCTGCTGTCAAATCAATGAATGTCTGAGACAGACAGAATAATCCACATGTGAGCAGCTGTGCCTCAATGAAACAACACAGTGTTACTTGGGGGACCCCTGTGACCCACTCAAGTCAGCTCAAGTGTCTGTCTTTGTTGAGACACGGGCACACCCGTTGATCTACCCTGACATACACCATGTTATTTCACATGTCTGCAGCAGCAGTTGGGTCTGTTTCTTTAATTTACAATGACAAGGGGAAACATGTTAAAAACCATCCTCGTACTGCTCATTGACTAGGCACAGTGTACCATGAGTGATTCACCATCTCTAGTGGGTACAAGACCTTCATACACTACATTGTTATCCATCTGCCATGGTGCCTCCTGGATTTAAGCGTAGCGCTCGCCCTCTGTCCATCTGACTCTAAAGGTCCGCAGCCCAGCCTGAATGTCAGGGGCAGACAAGTCTCAGGGCTGCCAAGAAACCTCTGAACAAATGTCACAACACTGCTGCTGACAACCTTCTCTAAGTGCTTGTTAAATAAAGATGTGGTGCCATACACTTTAAATCAAGGTGCAAAAAGTTGTCATAAGAGTGATGTGGGTTGCTCCAGTCAGATGACATGTTTTCACAAGTCGAGAAGAGATGGATAAGAGGTATTTTAAAGGACATGTTAAAATGTGATGGATCATTTTTCAAAATTTTTTGACAAATTGCCATCCTTTTGTATTTTGTTCCAAATTTCCACTCACTACATATCTGGCTCACTGTGCCCTTTAGAGTATACTGAATGGAAGATAGCGCAGCCCACTATAGAGAGGAGGATACAGTATATTTCTTTATTATCCTTTCATATAATGTTCTTGTATTTCAGACCACATGCTGTCTTTCATTTTTTCCAACATTCTGCAGTTCACTACAGATCAAAATCTTTTAATTAAAAAGGACATCTTTGGTGCAGCACATTTCCCGATGACGTGCCAACCTTTTTGAGCCAGTTGCCATCTGCCGTCACAGCACTGTGGCTGAGGCCTTATCCTCAGCAAGCTGTGTGAGCTTTGAGCCAACAAGAGAGAAGGAGACAGACAGAGAGAGCGCGCGAGAGAGAGAGAGAGAGAGAGAAGAGAGAGGGGGGAAGTTTGTCTGGTGCATCTGCATGTGTGGACCTCAGCTAAAAAACACGGATAGACCACACTGTCTCATGAAGGAGGTCACTTAATCTAGCCCTGAGCAGAATCTGCTGTCAGATTGCTCTTGTCCACTGTTTGGTTGTGAAACATATTAATTACGAGTACAGATACTGAACTACAAAGTCACATGGATGCATTCACACTTTCTTAATCAAACTAAGGTGTTTTATATCAACTTTAACTAGAAGTGATACTCCTGTAATTACTAATGCAGTCTGTAAAAAAATAACCAACTCTGCTTCGCAGTATCAAAGCATGCTGCAGTGCCCATTATGTGAATCTTTTGAGGTATGATTACAGAAACCCATTTTGGTCTATTACAGTTTCCTTTTCAACTTAGAATTATTGTCATAATTTTTATTCTGGCAGTTTTTTTTCTTCCATTAATTGGCTAATGGTTTTGTCTATAAGTATGAGAAAGAAATGAAAAATGTCCAGCCACATTCCCAGGGGGTTGTTTTGCTCCAGCCACAGACCTTTGTAACATTATTATATTTGTGTTTTTAGCTTTCTTTTTAATGTGTGTGAATACATTTTTTAAAATTTACTTTCAAATGTCAACATCCTTGCCTTCAAACTGCTACTTGAGTGATAAATATATGTGATAACATTATATTATTATTATTTTGAAATAAATTTAATTCAATTTGATGTGAAGCCAGCAACTAACTTCCACAACCCAAATTAACATAGGGGGATGAAAATGAACACAGCTAGCTAGCTGAACTTAGTGAGGTTATTTCTGGTTTAGCTTTTGGTGGACACCCATTTTAAATTGACAGCACTGGCCAATAAAATCCCTATATCCAAGGTGCATGGAGGAGCGGCATAAAGTGGTCAATACTCCAACACTATAAATATATAATATAAAGAACAACCTCATCAAACCACACCGATGCCTGCCCTTCAGTGAAGCAAATGTGTGTAATTCAAAAGAGACTTTGTTAGTCAGTTTCTTGGTTACACCTGTTCAACTGCTTGTTAATGCATATGTCTAATCAGCTAGTCATATGGCAACAACTCATTCAGCATGTAGACATAGTCAAGATCCTGCTAATGTTCAAACAGAGCATCAGAATGAAGGTGATTTAACTGACTTTGAATGTGACATGGCTAACATGGTTAACAGTGTCAGTCGGGCTGGTCTGAGTATTTCAGAATCTTTAGGGTTTACAGAGAACAGCTCGAAAAAGAGAAAATATCCAGCGAGTGTGAGTTTTCTGGGTGAAAATGCCTTGTTGATGTCAGAGGTCAGGGGAGAAAGGACAGACTATTTTAAGCTGATGAGAAGGCAATAGTAATGCAATTATAACCTCATTACAACCAAGGTATGCAGAAAAGTGTCTCTGAATGCACAGAACACTGTGTGTTGAAAGCAGCTTGGACAGCAGAAGACCCACGGACTGCTAGATTGGTGCCTACATGAGTCTCCTGCTGCGATGCTCTGATGAGGGTCAGATTCAGAACAGCATGACAGCATGGATTCATCCTGCCTTGATCACCAGTTAATGCTGCTGGTGGTGTAATGGCATGGTGGATATTTTCTTGTAACTGGGCCCCTTAGCACCATCTGAGCAGTGTTTAACCACCACAGCCTGCCTGAGTATTGTTTCTGACCATGTCCATCCCTCTATGACCACAGAGTGCCCATCTTCTGATGGCTGCTTCCAGCAGGATAACGCGCCATGTCACAAAGCTCAAATCATCTCAAATTTGTTTCTTGAACATGACAGTGAGTTCACTGTACTCAAATGGCCTCCACAGTCACCAGATCTCAATTCAAGGAAGCACCTTTGGGATGTGGTGGAATGGGAGATTTACATCATGGATTTAAAGCTGACAAGCCTGCAGTAACTGTGCGATGCTATCATGTCAATATGGACCAAAATCTTTGAATGATGTTTCCAGCACCTTGTTGAATCAATGCTACAAAAAATTAAGGCAGCTCTGCAAGCAAGGTGTACCTAGTAAAGTGGCCAGTGACTATACTTACAAAACACAGACCACTGTCGTGCAATGATTCTAACTTTGTAATGCTCAAAGATTGCAAAATCAAGTTAAAGCTGAGGGTTGTCTTCCAGTTTACACACAGTATAAAAACCTCAGCAGGGGGTTGAGCTGTCACTTGAGAAAGCATCATCACCAAAAAAATCAGTTTAGAAAAGAATTGTTGATGCTCACAGAGCACAAGATGGGTAGTTATTACAGCGTTTCCAAATGTCACAAGCTGGATTGACAAGTATCATCATGAAATTCAATGACAGCCATAGTACAGAACAAGATTTCAAAAACTAGTGAGAGATGTGTCTAAAGACCCTAAAAAAGAAAAAAATACTACCAAGACATTCGTGAATGACTTAGTCAAGCCTGGAATTGTAGTCTCAAAGAAGACAATCACTAGAACCCTGCAGAAATGGACTGCAAGGTTGCAGACCAAGAAAAACTCAATTTCTTCAGAAGAAATGCTGCTCATGTTTGGAGAAAGATTGGAGAGACGCCAAAGAACACCGTCCCCACAGTGAAACACGGTGGTGGGAGTTTTATGCTGTCGGGATGCTTCAAAGTGTCTGGAACTGGGAATCTTGTAAAGGTAAGTGAAGAGAAGAAAAGAAAGAAGGACATGTGAAGATTTTGAAAGAAAACCTGCAGCAGTCAGCAGCAAAACTGGGTCTGGGCCATCGCTTTGTCCTCCAACACGATGACAAACCAAAAGATACATCGTTCCTGCTGAAGAACTGACTGGCCTGCACAAATCCCTGAATTGAATTCCACTGAAAATCTGTGGGTTGAACTGAAAACCAAGGTCCATGCCAGAAGACCATCAAATCTGGAGGAGCTTGAGAAGTTCACCAAAGAAGAATGGGCTGGGATTGCTCAGGAGATATGTACTATATGAGGTGTGTTGAAAACTGCAACAAACAACCTCATGCTCTTATCCAGAAAAAAGGATAAACAATTGATTATTAGATTCAGGGGGGCTAATAGTATTGACACTGGGAGGTTTTGTGAAATAATTTAGTTCTGTGTGCAAAGTAAAAATAATGAAAGGGTTCAAAATAAAACTAGGATGTTTGGAAAAACTGTATTAGAAATTCTTTGGTCTGTTGAATGGCAGTTCAGAAATAATTAAAAATTGAAATATTCATAGGGGGCTGATAATTCTGTCCTCATCTGTATGTATGTAACTGCAACTGGTGTACAGTTTGAACCTGAGACACAGCACTGATTCGCACAACAATTATGAATGTGCTCACTGATATTAATACAACAAAAGTGAAAATATATAAAATGTGTAACATTATTTCCAGACAGTAAATTAAAGTTTTATCTGATTAGATATTAAATTCAAAAAGCACACATCCAAACATAAAGGTCAGCAATCTGCATTTTTCTATATTTTTATTGTTAAACATTGAATGCACTCAGTGATCAAACTAATGTAGGACAGTGAGTTCAAAAAGCAGAAACACAAAACGTGAAAATCTATGGAAAGCACATGGAACTGATGATGATATTTCTCGCATGTCAGCAAAGTAATCTGGCAGAGCATTAATCTAAGGTAAATGTTGTGTAAAGATTAGAAACTGCCTCAGAGCTTAATGTGAAATTATCTGACAGTTCATGGTCGGAAATGAGTGTATAATGAGATCACCGTGGCAGTATAAGCCATCAGGGAAAACAAATCCCTCTCCACAAAATACCCTACTTCCTTCCATCATCACGACTAAAAGTGCACCACGGAGTAGGCCAGCTTCCCATGCGTATGCAGAGTGAGTGATAAGTGCTTTAAATGCCTGAACTTTAAACCGTTCAAAAATTCCAAATCCCTACAATCTTCTTTGAGTAGGTCTTAATGTAGTTGGACTGTGTTTTAAGTACTGCTAGGATAAAACTCCTAATGGTCATCATAAACTGTAATCCAGAGGGATTCTGCTCTTAATCCGGGATCGAGGTCCAGGAAACTGTTCAGTGCAAGTCTAGTGCAATCACATTTTATGGAGTGATATCACTCCTGTTTCGACTTCACGGCACACAGAGCTGTCTGTTAGCAGTAAATATGTATGGCTCATTATTGTCAGTGCATAATCCTGATGTAAAGTAACACGGAAAATTAAACAGACAGCTGGTTAAGAGCAGGCATTACATGGGGAAAAAAATGCATGTTTTGCCATTCTAAAACCTTGGGTTTTAAAACTTTAATGATCAATTTGGATATTTGAGATTGAAGCCCCAATGGTGACTTGCTAGAGTTGCCCACTAAGGACCATTTGCAGTATGCAACACTTTACATATAAATTAGACTCAAAACTGGTGACAAAAGACAATTTATTTCTCCATTTGGCTGCAGTGCTCCTGATAAACCTGTTGGCCTAATGATCTTTCACTCTCAACCTGTAAAGCACACACATAAAAAAAAAGAAAAAAATCGATGGCAAGTGAGAAGACTCCATCTTCTAAGACTGCCTCTAAATGGAGTTTGTGGTGAGACTCTTTTGTCAACTGGACAAGCTAGAATGATTAAATCACACTCAATCTTAATGCTACCTTCCATCAGGGACAATAATGCAGTTTTATAAATTATATAAAATATTCAACTAACCATTTAACTAAATTATCTTTATTACCTATTCACTGATTTATCATTTGCTCTGTAAAATATTACTTACTTTAAAGTATTGCTTACTTTTTATGTCTCAGGAATAATTTTAAACTAAACCTGCAGTAGAATAAGTACACAGAATTCTGCGATCATGACAGATGGTGAATTTATCACAGCAGTCCAGCTCTGAGGTATTTTTCAACACTATGTGTTCGCAAATGGTCCGTGATATAACACACTGCCAAATGACCAAACGCTGATTTATGAAGCTGTAGTAATTGCAGTAGTAACACAAAAGAAATGTTGCATATAAAAATTTCTGATTCTTATGGATATAAAATTGAGCAGGATCCAACAGTGTGCTTATATACAAGAATTGTGAAAATTGGTATTTACTCTAACAGTGTGCTGCAAGGAGATGCAAGTGGATTTATGCAAGTGAAAACAGCGCAGCACCGAGGGTGATTCTTAGGTCAAGGTGATTTGTCATGTCAAACAACTTTTCACCTCGACTTCTACGGTTGTTCACCAGCCTGACAGCCTTCAGCAATGCTGCACTGTTTCCAGGCTCCGCTTCATAATTGATGAGGAAGAAGGGAATATGGGATTTGATCCAGAGTGGCGGCGCCTTTTGGGCCTAGGACAGATGTATGGAGGTGCTCATTTTAACTCTTCATCTGAAATGGCTATGCCACTCAGGAAATGGTGACTGACTCAGTGGTAAGCTAAAAGACATTATGAGCATTAAAAATGACCAACTCTTTCAGGATAATACATGGCAGTAGAATATGACAGAGCACTTTAATATGTACATAATATTGAGGTGGGAAGATTCAAAATCCTCTGAAATAGTGCAAGCTTGAAGGGGTGGGGGGTGGGGTGGCTGGTCATATATCAAATTGATGGTAAAGGTTCAAAGATAAAATATAAATTGAGGATGATTTGGTGTTTGGTCTAATGAAGAAATATGAAGAAATTAGAGAATGAATTTAAATGTAACCATTTCTTGTGGTTAATGATAATGTGACTTCTTATAAGTCATAATATGGTGTACACTGTAACAAATCACCCTGCTGAATTATAGTGAACCACTGGCAGCTATATTTGTCAGCATGAAAGTCTGCAGTGTACTGACTGTAATGCAATTTTTTTTTTATTGTAGATATAATATTACAGTACTGTGCTGTAAATATCTAAAGTAAGGATTTGAGCCTCACAATATACAGTATTGGGCCTAGTTCTTGAGTTTTTGTAAGATGACTGAAATTAGGTTGTGTGACTTGAAGCATTATGATTTCACTTAGATGGCAGAAATACACCATCTTGACTTAACTGAAAAAGAAAAATATCATATTGCATTCTAGCTTTTTATTCCTGGAAAGCATCAGCACTTACAGCTTCCACTGTACTTAAGAAACATTACAGCACTAATTTTCCTCTATTTTTCTAGCAATACGCTTGAATGGCATCCAAATGATTAAAAAAAGAACTGGAAATAA